>JAMPIV010008088.1:152500-166356 GCA_024509875.1 Oreohelix idahoensis | reverse complement strand
AAATAAACTATTCATTAAGAATGAAATAAATCAATAAGCCCCCTAACACAATTGAAAGAGAAAATAATTCAGTAAAACAAGATACACAAAGTACAATAGTACTCAATCAAAGAATGAGCTCTAAACTTAGAGCAACTATTAGGTAACCACATGCCCAGGGGCAGATCTACTTACCTTACCTTTCTCAATGTTAGAAGCTATTGAGGTCGATCGTGGACCACCCCCCTTCTATCCCCACCCCCCTCTCACCTAGCTCCCGTGTGTACATGTACCCTCTAATACCCATTAGAACACCAGCAAGAAATGGAGGCCCTTAAACCAGATGCTGAACCTAAACCCATAATCATCAACAATCTCCACCTCACTTCCCCCCCCCGAGGCGACGTTCGCATCGTCTCTCGCACCTGTACAAGCGTTTTTCACCAAAACACATTATTATAAAACCGTGACGCGCCAGCTGAGGAGTAGTCGCCCTCGCACAGCGAGGAGAAGATCGCCCACCAATCGCCCGACGGTCCATCAGATAGAACAGGGACACGCTTTGTTGACGGTTCATAGGCAAGGGAAGTTTCAGCTACGCACAATAACTTAGGAACGGCACAGGCGAAGATGAGAAATTTCAACCCTCCCAAGGGACGGAAACAATTGGAAGATCATTCTTGGAGAGGAAGAAGTGTGGAAACAGCCAAATGCGGAAGGTCTCAGTCGCAAGAAACTAATGAATAGGAAGGGGGTGACTTTTTTTTTAAAGACAGACAGCCTTCGTAGAAAAACATCAATGTAGGCCGAAGTTTTATTTAAGGGTAGCACAATGTGATGTTGATTGATGGAAACACAGAGATATCAGTATTATGAGATTGCGTTGCTCAATCTTTGGGTGAATAGGGGCCGGTCTGTTAAGGGGCAGTTAAGTTTAGTGAAGGGAATCTGAGGTGGGGGGCGGCATTGTTTGTCTAAACAGGTGGAGGGCGGTAGGATGGGGTTGGGTTTGGATAATGGGTAGGTTGGTTTATGGGAAGGGATCCAGGCTGCCAGGGCCGGCAAATTTGAATGAGCCGAGGACACTTTGTTCGAGGAGTGATGTTACGAAAACAAAGGGGTTACCTGATGAACCCCATGAGATTCTGTTCTTTTAAATGCACTGTCTTTTTTCCTCCTTGCATTTTGATGCACTGATTTTTAGGGGGATTTCGGATAATCCTTTTTTTCTCCATGTTCTTTCCTTCTATTTTTCGTTTTTTTTTAAGATGAGATTCTCAGATCTGTGGAGTGTTGATCGTATGTGTTTGTTAGAAGAACCCATGCGGGGGTCGGTAGTTTTGTAGGGATATTGGACAGTATTTTTTTTCTTAAGAATTTTATTTAGAGCTAGATCATGGATTTGCCCAGATTGGGTATATTTTTTTTTTTCTTTAGATTGTGCCAATGTGCAGTCCTAGACACATTTTTTCGGGATTATTCTTAAAAAATTATAATTTTATTTTTTGCCATTTTTGTTCATTGTCCCACCATAAGGATTCTAGAGGAAAGGGATAGGCTTCATCTTTAATCTGGTTTCTTTTGTCTAAAAACCATGCACGTTACATTTCAGGATCGAATCTAACGGTTCTGATTTCCATGGCTGTCGGGAGAGGGGTGGTAACTCTTGCAGTTTTGAAATTTTTTTATTTTTTACCAGCTTTGGTTTTTTTCATTTTTTTTTTTTTTTTATGGTGTTTTTGTTATTTTTTGGTCTTTCTTTGTTCTTTTTGTGCATTCGCCCAGAGAGCTCTCATTCGGCTTTAGAATCCACCGTCCCGCAGCATAAATGATCGTCATGAATGTCGGCGTTCTATGGGGTGAATGTGCCAGTGGGGGCAACGTTGAGAATATAATACGCACCGAATTTTCATAAGTTCGTCTCTAAAAATTTATTGCCAAAGCGGGTGCCAGAGTCAAGTCTCCCCTTCGCGATTTGCATTTTTTTTTTCAGTTGGACATTTCGAGGAGATTTGTGTAAGCATGTGAATCTTTGCACCTGTTATGAGCGGACTTTATTTAATTTTTTTAGTCTTGGCCGATCCATGGTAATAAGTTTCTTGGGATAAGTTTTAGGGTTTATTTAATTCTTAACTCCAGAGCCATTCAATAACGATTCTTAGTGATTAGAACCTTGAAAATTTTATAGGTCCATTTTTCTAATTCCTTGTTGAAAGAAAAAGCGGCATGGTTGAAAAAAAGTTGAGTTTATATTTTACCTATTAAACCGCTTTGCCTTTATTGTATTGCAAAGTTCGGTCGGGAGAGATAAACTCGACATCTACGCGAATTACATATGTAATTTACAGAATAGTCGGGGCGTGTGAATCGTGTATTTCATTTGTGATTTTTATTTAGAGTATTGATGCTCGCTATTTTATATAGTTACGCATATATCTGTGGACGGAAGTGGATTTTTCCGTAGATAAGATACCCATAAAAAATAATTAAACTTATTTAGAAACTTTAAAAAAAAAGAATTTAAAATTTATCTTAAAAATATAAATATTTAAAAAAAAAATATTTTACTAAATAAATATAATAAATTTAATAAAAATTTAAAATAAATAAAATAAATAGATATTTAGAACACCAATAAAAAAAATTTTTTAATAGATCATTTTATTTATACCCATCACTTATATATATTAAAATATTAAATAATATTAAAATTAATAAAAAAAAAATTGTAAATTACCCAAAAACAAATTAATAAAATCAACACACTGAAAAATCAAATTTTAAAAAAAAAAAAAAAAAAAAACAAAAAATAAAAAAAAAAAATACGGTATTAATAAACAAAAAAAAAAAATAATAGAAAAAATACTTTTGTACAACAAAACAATTCAAAAACAAAAGAAAAAAAAACAAAAAAAAATAATAATCAAAAAAACAACAAAGCAAAATCATATATTTAAAAAAAAAAATCACCCTGACGGGAATTATTTAGGAATTCCAAAAATATGAGGAGAGGACTAGGTAAAAAAAAAAGATTAATAAAAAAAAACAAAAAAAAAAGCGTAAAAAAGTAGGCCAAACCAAATACAAAAACTAAAATACTACAAACCACAAAAAAGGCCAAACAAAAACAAATACAAAAATAATGTTAATAAGGGTCTAAGTCAGGCAGAACAATAAACAAGATAAATCTAATGTTATGCAATTTGTCTTTCTAAAAAAAGCTACTTATAAAATTAAGGTAGAGAATGCAAACACAACAGTAAAAAAAAAAAAAAAAAAAATAAAATTTTAAAAACAAAAAAAGAAACAAAAAAAAAAATAGATAAAATATATAATCAAAAAAGGCCAGTAGGGGCGCTGTATAAATACAAAACAACAAAGAAATAAAAAAAAAAAATAAAAATTTAAAAAAAAAAAACAAAAAAAAACACAAAAAAGAAAAAAAAAAAAATAAAAGAAAAGTTAATATTTTATTGTACTAAAGTATCTAACATTTTGTTTAGCAATAATGTATAATAAAATATGAATTTGTAAAAACAGCTAGGTAAAACCGGCTTATAATTAAAGGTAATAAAAAAAAATTGGGAATGTGATAAAAGCAAAATAAAAAAAAAAAAAAACAGAACAATCCCACGGCCCAAATAATAAAATTAAAAAAAAATATAAAATAATAACCGCAAGGGATGTGTTAAATAAATCGTTAATAAAAAAAATTAAAAGAATAAATAAAAAAAAAAAATATAAAAATTATATAAAAAAACAAAATATAAAAAAAAAAATGCCATATATCAAAAAAGGGGGGAAATGGGTCATAAAAAAGCCCGCAAAAATAAACATAATATAACTTTTTTTTTAGCAATTTCAATTATAAAACAATAAAAAAGAAATAAATCACAAAAAAAAACAAACCTTCTAAACCTAAAAATATAAAAAAAAAAATAAAAAACGCAGATAATTTGGAGAAAACAAAAAAAAAAAACGTTATACAAAAAAAATATAAAACAAAAAAAAACAATATACGGCAAAAAAAAAAGCGTACAAAAAAAAAAATTGAAAAATTAAAGATAAAAAAATAAAAACAGTAATTTCAAACGTGGTTGGAGTTAAAAATTCAGCTAAATGAAAAAAAAAAAATTATAAAGGGGACGTATCTAATAATTAAACAAAAAATAAAAAATCCAGGAAAAATAGTTGAGAGAGATCAAGTGTTTTTATTTCCCTAAACAACTCTCTACTGAAGTTCAGACACCAGATAGGCAGAACTGTTAGTTTTTGGGTGTAAAAAATTAGCATGAGGACAGCTGCCTGAAATTCTTTTAGAAACTGCAGTTAGTTTTGTTAAGGAGATTTCCAGATAGGCTGTGTAGAAAAAATTACCGAAAGTACTGTGCAGGAAAACATATTTTAAAAACAATTGTAGTCACTTCGCTGTTCGTTCCCAGACTATCAGTGGAACTTTAGAGGTATAGAAACTTTAGGAATAAGCTAGTTTGGAGTGTAGCCGGCGACAGTCAAAGTGTCAGGGTAGTAATCATTTTCAGTTAACCTTAACTTCTTATCTCCCCTACAGGTTGCCAATTTGTATGGGAGAATGGAGAAAGGCGGTGGGATGCATTTGGTTGATAAATTATTTTAACTTGTGTTTGATTTTGTTTTTCAGGGGTGAAATGCATCCTTACTTGATGCAATGGGGACATGCATAATGTTTGTTGTTTAAAATATAGGTTAGTAAATAAAATTGTCATATAAATTATCGTGGGCATTCAGTTAAATTTCCCTTTTAGTAACAGTAGCGCTAATATGAAAACGTCTGTTCCCGGAAGCCTTACATAATCAAGTCGGTTTTGTTGAAATCTTAATTGAAACCGTTATCCCCATGGGTAGGGTTAGTTTAGGATATTGGATTTCGAGGGCCATATCAATTTTAAAACGCTCCGAAACTAAAAAAAAACTGTGGTAATAGCGAAGAAAACAATCGTAAGAATCAACATCTCGCACGTGAACTTGTCTAAACCTCGGAGCTAGCAATTTTTGACTGTCCCTCAACCTTTCCATGTCCCAGTTAAGTGGCAAATCTATACATTTCTATAAAACTGAATCTATCATTTTCAGTCTCTTCTTACTATTGTCTTGTCACTATATGTAAAATGACCCCATAAAAGGGGTCTCTATTTTTTTTGTCCCTAAATCCATTTAAATGTGGACAGTTGTGCTATTTGGACCATTTTCCGGTTTATAACTCAGAGCTAGTTTGTCCTGTAAATAGAAGTATGTTTTCTAACAAACAAAAAAAAACAAATTAAATTAATATTAAAAAATGATAACAAAAATAAAAGTTTTTTTGTTTGTTTCAGCCAAGTTGGCTGTATGGTGACAATTTTTGTTTTAAAATTTTAGTAAAATGGCGGAGTTTTGTGGTTGTTTAAACATCACTGGCTAATAATAAAAAGCCCCTAAAAATGCTTTTTCTTTGTTTTTGTCCCGTGCAAAAATTTTTTTTTATCTTTTTTCCCGCTTGTTTTTGTGTAAATTGGGCGAAAACATTTTTCTGAATGGCCAAAATGTTCCCTAAGCGAATTGCAAAAATTGAAAATCTCAGTTAAGGCGGCCTGTGTTTATTCCAAATCTTTGCTCAGCCCAAAAAGGTTGTTTTTTTTTACCACCCGCAAGCCATTACATAGTTCATTAACTTTTCAAAAGTTTCAACAAGTTTCTTTTTGCTTTAAAAAAGTTTTTTCCTCTAGGGTTCAAAAGTTGCTACAGAAAAACTGTTTTCTCTTTAAACCCAAAAACGAAACCCCTCCTAAAAAACACAATCATAAGCAAAAAGTTATCCATGCGTTACGTTAACATTTACTTTATGGGCCTTATAGCTTCCAAGCGATATCAGAGAGAAGAATTTGTGCTTTTTCCTTGATGTGGTTTATTTTTTTCTTTCTCGCTATCGATATTTTTAATTAAGTAATTTGCCGTAAGTTCATTCTGCATTGTGAAAAAATGTTCTTATTATTTATTTGTCACCGTTTTTGGAGTTTTCTATTTTCCCAATTTTTAGGACAAAATGTTTTTGTTTGGTTTTTTTGTTGTTGTTTTTTTTGTCACTCGTTTTTTGTGGGTTAACACTCATGTTTTTGTTTAAATAAACAATAAAAAATGTACTAAGAAAAACAATAGAAAGAAAAAAAAAGATCAATGGGGTAAAGACAAAAAGAAAAAGACAAAGGGTAAAGACCAAAAAATAACACAAAAAAGCTAAAAAAAAAAAGAAGAAAATTACAACCAGACTAAAAAACCACACCACACAAACTAAAAAAAACCAAGACGAAAGTGCATGGGTGGGTGAAGGGGGGGTACAACAAAAAAGTTCAACACACACCGGGGTTTTGCAAAACAAACAAAAAAAAAAAAAAAGAAACAAAAAAAAGGGTTGTAAAAATTGGGGCGGGCATAAAAAAAAAAAGAAAATTAAAAAAGAAAATAAAAATAAAAAGGGGGGTAAAAAAGAAAAAAATAAAGAGAATATTAGGGGGGGCGTAAAATGGTGGGGGGTGGGGGGTGGGGGGGGTGGGGGGGGCAGGCGGTTTGGGTGGGGGGGGGGGGGGGGTGTGGGGGGGGGGGGGGGGTGGGGGTGGGGGGGGGGGGGGGGGGGGGTGGGGGGGAGGGGATGGGTTTTCGTCAGGAGCTGGAGGTGGGGGTGGGCATGGTGTTGTTTAGGATGTGGAGCGGGTGGTTGGGGAGGGTTGGGGAGGGCGTGATTTTGTCGGATGGCTGCGGGGTTGGTGGGGAGGGGGATACGATATGTTTTTTTGGGGATTTTGGTCGGTTTTTGAGCTGGATTTGTGTAGTATGGGGGGTGGGCACGCAGGGGGGGAGGGGGTTGTGTTGGGAGAGATGATGGCGGGGTTGGCGTGCTTGGGGGGGGGGGGGGGCGGGGGTTGGTTTTTCTGACGGTGGAGGTTCGTGGTACGTTGGAGGTTGGAGGGGGTGGGAGTTGGGTCTTTGTCTCCGTCGGTTTTGGGGGGGGAAGGCTGATGGACGGGTTGGGGTTGGGGGGGGGGGTGTGAGGTCGGGCTTGGGTGGTGGGGGAGGGGCGTTGGGTGGTGCCGCCGCGATATGGTTTTGGTATTGGCGGAGTGGTTGTGCGGGTGTCGCACAGTATGGGAGTTTTGGTGGGTGTGTACCGGGGGGGGGGGGGTGTAGGGGGTGATGGGGTGGGTAAGAGTGGCTTATGAGGAGTTTTTTGTGGGTGGGGGTCAGCGCGGTTGGGGGTTTTTGGTGGAGTTTTGATCTGTGGGCGGGGTTTTTTGTCGGGTGCACGGGGTTCACGTTGACGGGATGGTTAGGTGTTTTAGGGATCGGGTTGGTGGGGAGTTTTGAGGGGGGGGGGGGGTGGTGGGGGGAGGTGGGGTGGGAGTGGGATGGCTTTTGGGTCGAGGGGCGGTTGGGTTTGGTTTGTGTTTTTTATCAGTGTTGGGGGCGTAGCGTTTTGTTTTAAATTCAGGTACATCCTTGTGGCTTTTTTGTTGGGATTTTTTTTCCTTTGTTTTTTGTTTGGGATGAGCGTTTGTTTTCTCTTGTGATTTCCTTTTTTTTTGGGTATTTTTGTCTAGGACGCTCACTTTTCTGTTCTTCTTTATTTGCTCTTTTAATTGCTTTTTTTATTTCTGTTCGTTAGTCCCGTTATTTTTTCAATACGGTGATTCAGATGGGCCCAAGTAAGGGGGTTCACCCATTTGAACGTTGGAGAAATAGCAGGCATTTTTGCACAAAGGTTTCTTTTTAATTTGGGGGGGGGGATTTTAGCAGATTCTTGTGGAACGTCAAGTTACACTGTCCCTTTTTATTTATGGGGGGGACACGGGGAAATTCTTCTGTTCCTTTATTTTTATGCCGGTCCTCGGTTTAATATCGAACGCCAGTTCGCTAGTAGAAATGGTGGGGTGGTCGGGGTCCAGGGGGGTGTGACAAAAGGGTAGGGGGGGGGGGGGTGGGGGGGGGTGGTGTGGTAAAGCGGGATGGGGTAAGGTGACTGGGGATATATTATAGCTGCTAATATTATGTTGCTCTTCCCAGTTGGGGCTCGCGAGGGGCCGGGGGAGAGGTCTCTCACGTAGGTCTTCGGACGTCTGTATTTGTTTCATCTATAGTGGCGTTTAGGATGCGAAAAAACATGCTAAGGCCGCTGCAGACTCATATCTTACTATTCAAAGCAAGGCGTCCTTAGCACTCTTTAACCATTTGTCTCTACTCAGGATCTTTGCTGACCTAGCAAAGTGTTTTAAGTTGACAGTTTATATAAACAGTTTTTAGTGTGGAACTTGTTATTCCTTGATTGGTAAGCACACACTTTTTTACTACGTTTAATTTTAAATTTATTGGGGGCGGTTATAGTAAATCATACAGAGTCGTAGATTCCCGGGTTACTTTATTTTGATAGTGGTTAATGATACATATTATAGTTTCTTAAAGTTTAAAGTTTAATTTTTGTGTGACTGTGAGTTGTCTGGTTATCTTTTTTATTAAAGCACGCTTACACATTTAAACCTCGCTAAAGAGGCTACGCCAAAAGAGGGGCATTTTTTTCGAAAAGACAGAAGCGAGCTGAGGTTGATGTATATTTTATTTGACCAAAGTCTTCCATTTGGGGGAAGCATGTGGTATAACTTAATTCTTTAAAGATTTTTGCTAAATGGTACATATTGGGTTTTGAGTACACTTAGTATTTGTTTTGTTTCACTCTAGTGGCAATTATTTTATTGTTGGATAAAATTATTGGGTATTTCTGGCCCGCACGTTGTCGTTTTCCATTTAACGGTTTTTTTTTTTAGTTTTTAATTTGATTGTTTGTGGTTGGGATTGCTTAATGTTTGTTAGAGGGGTGTTTTCCTTTTACCATTTTTGTAGTGCGGTGGGGCACCACGAGTGGGGGTTTTTTAATTTTTTTGAGTTTTTTAAATTCCACCGGGCCCCATTTTTTTTGTTTTTTTGTGTTGGATTTTTCAATGGACTTTTGGTTTTTTTTATTTTTTTTTTGAATTGGTTTTAGGGGTTTGTTCTTTTGTTTTTTGTTAGGGGGGTTTGGTTTTATGTGTTATTTTTTTTTTTTTCTAAGGGGATTTGTAGATTTTGTAGTCTTTTTGAGATTTTTTGTTAGTTTTGTTTTTTTATTCATTTTGTTTTTTTTTTTTTTTTTTTTTGTTTTTGAGTTGGTTTTTAGGTTTTGTAATTTTTTTGTTTTTTTGATTGGAGATTTTGCTGTTTATCAGTGGTTTGTTTGTTTTTTTTTACTTGTTTTTTAAGTTTTTCTTATTGAGCTTGGTTTCAGGCCTGTTTTGTGCTTTTTTTTGCTTTTATTTGTTTTTTTGTTTTTTTTTCAATTTGGCCAAACCTGGCATTTGCTTGATAAATTGTTTTTTTACCTTGCCTGTTTGAGTTTTGTACAATATTTGTTACTGCCTAATATATTTCGCCAGTTTTTTTTGGGCTTTTGTTGCCGTTGTTATTTTATTTGGTATTTATCGTTTTTTTATTTTTTACGTTTGTTTTTTAGTGACGTTTTTCTCACAGCCTTTATTGTTTTATGTGATATAATTTTTTTGAGTTTTTTTTTTTTTTTTGTTTTTTGCTGACCACCTTTTTATTTTTTTTTTTTTTCCGGCAAACCTGTCAGACCAGCATTTTTTTTTTGACAGCCATGGTATTAAACGCGCGAGTAAATTTGGCGGATTTTTGCAAAATTTTCCAATCACCTTGTTTTTTGTAAATAGGTTTTTCTTTTTTTGAAGCTCATGTTTTTCGGTTATTCCACAAATTAGAGGGCGCTTTTTCCCTTTAGGGGCCCTCATGTATTTCCATTTACGTTGTTATTTGCTTGAAATCACTGATTGTTTTTATTGTTTTTTGTTTGTTTTTTTCATTGTTTATTGTTTTTTTGTTTGTGATAGGTAACTCTTTACAGAGCGGCTTTACAAAACAGGAAGCAAATCTTGATTCCATCAGAAGTGGAGTACCCCCGTCCGACAAGTGTTACCTCGGGCCCCCGATAATATTGTAATTCTTGATTCAGACGAGCGTAAATAACGTCTCCGCCCTTTGGTTTCATTGTTTTATCTTCGACTATATTTGTTGGTTGGGTGCCCACCCAAACAACAGAACAGTATATACCACCTAGGGAATTATTTCTTACTCTTTCAGTCTTAAAATTTTAATTTTTTTATATTTTACTTAAGCTGTTTCCAGCATTGGGGAGCTTATCTCCATAGCCTAGTTTTAGGTCACTACCTAACTTAGGTTGGAAACTGTGTGTGAGTTTTCTAGCGTCGGAGGAGGGAGATGAGTTTACCTGCAAAGCTCATTTGTCGACATTAGAGGCTGGTTTTTTTTTTTTCGTTTTCATTATTGAGAAACTGGGGGCACTAACCCCTTAAAAAATAAATTTATCTTGCATTTAACTTTTTGTAAGTACGGAAAGTGTACGGGTGTTTGTTGATGGTTCGTTTGGGTTTTGGGGGCGTGGAGTGACAGGAGACGCTTGATGGGGTTGATATAGGAGAGTGAAGTGGTAGCCTATGCTGTTATTGTTATATCTTGTGGGTTATCTGTGGTTTGTGATTTCTATGCCCCCGCACTTCAGAGATCGTTGAACGGGCCATTAATTTATTTTTTCTTGTGATTCTTGTTGTGGTTTTCCTTTAATAAACATATATTTATATTGTGAATTATGTGGGTCAGGAACTCTCTTCTGATCACTAACTGTCACTTTTGTTGTTACTTGTGTCCCTTACTGGTAGTAGAATTAGGTTCTATTTAGCAACTTTGGAGGACGGACCGCGGGTGAGAGTATTGTACAACATTAAACACAGTCGGGGTAGGGTATGGCTGGCGGAAATTATAGTCCTTTAGAGAGCAAAGTTACCATATCTCTTCTACTCTCCTATGAAAGCCATAATCTCTCCCAATTAATTTCATTCTTAGTGAATCTCGTTTTCTCTTCTTTAACTTTACAGCAATTCATATTCTGTCTACCACTCAGGACATTCTCTATTTTCCATACTCGCGAAGAGGTAAACTATGTTGCCAGTCCATCCCGGGCACCTTCAGCAAATTCATATATGATTGGCCTAGGTTCGAAATCAATCTCCCCACTATTCTTATAATGTGAAAACAGACTGGTTACCTGGAAGTTATTGAGCTGTAGTAGTGTTCATATAGTGATGTATCCATTGCTTAATAAAAACATCCAATTAATGATCTTTTAATTCTGACATTTATTTCATATATAATTAGTTAATCATATGACTGAAGAAATATAACAACTTTTAAACTTAACTAGGGAGTGGACATTTCATATTAACCCGTAGTTCTCTCGATACAAATTTCCGTCCTTGTAGTTCATAATTTTTTTATTGTATCAAGGGCCCTCATGGCATTGATTCGACCCGTTTTGTGGCTTTATTTATATATAATGCTCGTTAATTTCGTACAGAGAGACAATTTTTTCTGTGGCGTTTGTTTTTAAAATCTCTACTTTTATCTCAATCAAAAAAAAGGGAAACGAGTTTCTTAAAAATACGTGTTCGAAAAACAAAAAAAAAAATCAAAAAAAAAAAAAAAAAAAAAAAAAAAACAAAAAAAAAAAAAAAAAAAAAAAAAAAAACTCGGTTAACTTAACGGGATTTTTTTTTCTTATATTTTTTATTTTTTTCTATTCGTCATTTTTTTACCATGATATTTTTCGGCTTAAGGTAGAGGGGAAGGGTGAGAACCTTAAACCACCTAACGTTAAATATAATCTTTACACAGTTTTCTCCATATCGGTTCTCGAATGTTGAAGGGACAACAGAGTAATTACTAAATACATTCTGACCACTTTTGGAAGGTATGATATCTTAGGCCCATCTTATCATACAGGGCAAGTTTATAGAGTGGTGGTGGTAGTCTCCGTGATGGCAACAATTCTTTCAAACAACAAAGGGGTGTGGAATAAAGGATAGAAATTGGTGGGCACACGATGTGTTGATTACGTTGCCCAATTTGAGCAGGTTCAGTGACCGAGATGGATGTTAGATAACTCTAAGCCGTGAAGTTTGCTTATCTTATGAATTGGCCAGACGGTGTTCGGGTTTTGCGAGCAACGGCGACTGGTTTAAGAACTATTATGATTTCAGCGTGAATGTACTTTCAAATTTTCTGGTGTGGGGGGCGTGAGGAAGTTCCCATGTCTGTATAATTCCCCATTTGTGTTTTGTTTGTTTTGAATATTTAGTTTTTTAGAGGGACACTGGTCGAATTGGATATGGACTTAAGACACGGTCAGGAAAACTTTGAGGAGACAGGAGTATAATAAAAAGGAAACCAAAAAATAGCATCCAGGGAATGGAAGCGCAAAAATGGGATTGTTTACAAAAGTGGGCGTTTCTCAGAAAGGCCAGCCAGCACACAAAGCTACACACGGGGAAAAACGGAATAAAACATTTACATTCATTTAAAGAAACTATCTTATGGAGTCGTGTATTCCAGGTTAGGCCTGGATGTTACCCAGCAGATAATCCTTCAGCTTTTTAAGCCACAGCTATGGACGTTTGATTACTTTTCTGTGGGCTTATCAACTCCCTCGCGATCGACACTATCATTCGATACTAGTTTTTCACCACACAACGAGAACCGTCTATATTGAAGGCCATCCATTCAGATTTACATAGTTTTTACCACACGAGCGCCGTCTATTTGAAAGCATTCATACGATAACTAAGTTTTTTTTTTCAAAACACACCGCAGCCACCAGGTATATTGAAGGCATCATTCGATACTAGTTTTCACCACACGAGCACCGTCTATTGAAGGCATCATTCCGATTACTAGTTTCTCCCCCAACTACATTAGCGCCTACTATTGAAGACCACATTTCGTCTAATCTCGAGGCACCCAAAAATATTTCTTTCCGGAAGTTTTTTGTAGAGCGGTTGTCAAACCTTTTCTTGTTATAGGCTGAACACATGGATACACTTCCTTTTCTCTTCAAATTCTTGGATCGTTCCCACAAACGCTAATTAACAAACTTTCGAATAGGAAAAGAGAAGGAGAAGAGGGAAGGAGAGGAAGGAAAGGGAGGGAAGAAGAAAAAGAAGGGAGGAAAGAGAAAGAAAAAGGAATGAGAAGAAAGAAAAGAAGAAGAAAAGGAATGGAAAGAAGAAGAAGATAGGTAAAGAAAATTAAAGGGAAGAAAGGAGAAAAAGGAAAGGATAAAAGAGAAATGAAGTAGAAAAAAAGAGTTTGTGTAAGAAGCAGGAAATATTAAAGAAAAAAAACAAAAAAAAAGGAAAATTTTAGGGGGAAGGGGGAAAGGAGGAAGAGAAGAAAAAAGTAAGGGAGGGAGATAAAATAGAAAGAAGAGAAAAAGATAGAGGATAAAGGTGCTAGAAAAAGAAGAATGGAAAAAAGAGAAAAAAAAAGAAAAAGAAAAGAAGAAAGGGAAAAGAAAGAAAAAGGAAAAAGGGGAGAAAGAAAGAAGAAAAGAAGGAAAAAAAAAGAAAAGAAAAGAAGGAAAAAAGAAAAAAAGAAGAAAAAAAAAGAAATAAGAAAAAAGAAAAAAAAGAAAGGAAGAAGAAGAAGAAAAGGAAAAAGAAAAGGAAGGAAAGAAAAGAAAGAAAAGAAAAAAGAAAAAAAAGAAAAAAGGAAGGAAAGAAAGAAGAAAAAAAAAAAAAAAGAAAAAAAAAAAGAGAAGAAGGGAAAAGAAAGGAGAAAGAAAGAAAAAAAAAAAAAGGTAAAGGAAAAGGAAGGAAAGAAGAAGAAAGGAAAAGAAAATGAAAAAGGAAGAAGAAGAAAAGGAAAAAGAAAAAAAAAAAAAAAAAAAAGAAAAAGAAAAAGGGAAAAGAGAA
>JAMPIV010008088.1:142500-145000 GCA_024509875.1 Oreohelix idahoensis | reverse complement strand
GAAAAAAAAAAAAGGAAAAAAAGGGGGGGAAAAAAAAAGAAGGGGGGAAGGGAAAGAAAAAAAAAGGGGGAGAAGAAGGGGAAGAAAAAAAAAAAAAAAAAAAAAAAAAAAAAAGAAAAAGGAGAAAAAGAAAAAAAGAAAGAAAAAAAAAAAAAAAAAAAGAAAAGGAAAAAAAGAAAGAAAGGGAAGAAAAAAGAAAAAGAAAGAAAAAAAAAAAAAAGAAAAAGAAAAAAAGGGAAAAAAAAAAAAAAAAGAGGAAAGGGAAAAAAAAGAAGAGGGGAGAGAAAAAGAAAAAGAAGAGAAAAAAAAAAAGAAAGAAAAAAAAAAAAAAAGAAAAGAAAAAAAAGAAAGGAAAAAAAAAAAAAAGAAAGAAAAAAAAAAAAAAAAGAAGAAAGAAAAAGAAAAAGAAAAAAAGAAAAAAAAAAAAAAAAAAAAAAAAAAAAAAAAAAAAAAAAAAAAAAAAAAAAAAAAAAAAAAAGAGGGGGAAAAAGAAGAAGAAAAAAAGAAAAAAAAAAGAAAAGGAAAAAAAAAAAAAAAAAAAAAAAAAAAAGGGGAAGGGAAGAAGGAAAAAAGAAAAAAAAAAGAAAAAAAAAAAAAAGAAAGAAAGGAAAAAAAAGGAAAAAGAGGAAAAAAGAAAAAAAAAAGAGGAAAAAGGAAAAGAAAAAAAGGGGAAAGAAAAGAAAAGGGGAAAAAAAGAAAAAAAAAAAAAAAGAAGAAAGAAAGAAAAAAAAAAAGAGAAGGAAAAAAAAAAGAAAAAAAAAAGAAAAAAAAAAGACAACCAGAAGAAAAAAAAAAAAGAAAAAAAAGAAAAAAGGAAGAAAAGAAAAGA
This sequence comes from Oreohelix idahoensis, assembly GCA_024509875.1. Lineage (NCBI taxonomy): Eukaryota > Metazoa > Mollusca > Gastropoda > Stylommatophora > Oreohelicidae > Oreohelix > Oreohelix idahoensis. The sequence continues at coordinate 144,171 of JAMPIV010008088.1, read as the reverse complement.
AAAAAGGAAGAAAAAGGGAAAGAGAAAAGAGGAAAAGAAAAGAAAAGAGGGGAAAAAGAGAAAGGAAAAAAAAAAAAGAAGAAAGGTGAAAGAAAAAAGAAAAAAAGAAGAGAAAGAAGAAGAGAGAAAGAGAAAGTTGGGGAAAAAAAGAAAAGAAAAAGAAAGAAAAAAAGAAAAAGGGGGAAAAAAAAAAAAGAGGAAGGAAGAAAGAAAAGGGGGAGAAAAAAGAAAGGGAGAAAAGGAAGAAGAATGGAAAAAGAAAAAGAAAAGAGAAAAAAGAGAAAGAGGGAGAAAAAGAAAGAGAAGGGGAAAAAAAAAAGAAGGAGTAAAGGGGAAGAAGAAAAAGAGTGAAAAGGGGAGAAAGGGAAAAAAAAGAAAAAAAAGAAAAGAGGAAAGAAAAAAAAAAAGAAAAGAAAGAAGAAAAGGGGAAAAGAAAAAGGGAGAGAAATGAGAAAAAAAAAAGAAAAAAAAGAAAAAAAAGAAGAAAGAAAAAAAAGAAGAAAAAAGAATTGAAAAAAAGAAGAAAGATGAAAGAGGAAAAAAAGAAGGAAGGAGAAAGAAGAAGAAAAGGGAAGAAAGAAAGAAAAAGAGAAAAAAAAAAAAGAAAGAAAAAAAAGAAAGAGAAGGAAAGAAAGAAATGGGGAAGAAAAGAGAAGAAAAGGAAGAAAGAAAATGGAAAAAAGAAGGGAAAGGGAGAAAAAGGAAAGAAAAGAAAAAAGAAAAGAAGGAAAAGAAAGAAGAGGAAAAAAAAAAAGAGGAAAGGAAAAAGATGAAAGATGAAAGGAAAAAAAAAAAGGAAGAGGGGAGAGAAGAAGAAAAGGAGAGAGAGAGAAAAAAAAAGGGAAGAAAAAGAGAAGAAAAAAAAAAGAAAAAGAAAAAGAAAAAAAAGAGAAGAAGGAAAAAAAAGAAGAAGAAAGAAAGAAGAAAAAAAAAAGGGGAAGAAGGGGGGAGGAAGAGAAGAGGGAAAAAAGAGGGAAAAGAAAAAAAAAGAGAAGAAAAAGAAAAAAGAAAAGGGAAAAAGGGGGTAAAAAAGAAGGGAAGAAAAAAAGAAAAAGAAAAAAGAAGGAAGGAAAAGAAAGAAAGAATGAAAAGAGGGAAAGGGGAAAGGAAAAAAAAAAAAGGGAAAGGGGAGTAAAAAAAAGAAAAAAAAAAAAGAAAAAAAAGAGAAAGAAAAAAGTTTGAGGGGGGGAAGAAAGAAGAAAAAGAAGGAAAAAAAGAAGAAGAAAAAAAAGGGAAGAGATAAAGAGAAAGAAGGGGGAAAAGAAGTTTTGGGAAATTTTAAGAAAGAAAGAAAAAGAAAGAAAAAAAAGAATAAAAGAAGGAAGAAAAAGAAGATGAGAGAAGAGGAAAAAGAATAGGAGAAAAAAATAGAAGAAAAAGGGAGAAAAGAGAGGAAAAAGAAGGGGGGGAGTTAAGGAAAAGGAAGGAAAAAGAAAAGAAAGAAAAAGAAGAAAGAAAGAAAGAAAGAAGAAGAAAAAGAAGATGAAGAGTTAAAGAAAGAAAAAAAAAAAAAGGAAAAAAAAAAGGAAGAAAAAGAAAGGGAAAAAAAAAAAAAAAAAAAAAAGAGGGGAAAGGGGGAGGGGGGGGGAAGAAGAAAGGGGGAGAAGAGGGGGAGTTATGAAAAAGGAAGGGGGAAAAAGAGAATGAGAGGAAAAAAAAAAAAATAAGAGG
>JAMPIV010008088.1:0-137500 GCA_024509875.1 Oreohelix idahoensis | reverse complement strand
AGAAGAAAAGAAAGAAGAGAAAAAAAAGAAAAAAGAAAAAAAAAGAGGAAGAGAAAAAAAGGAAGGAGAAGGAAAAGAAAAAAGAAAGAAGAAGGAAAGAAAGAAAAGAAGAAGAAAAAAGTGAAAAAAAAAGAAAAAAAAAAAAAAAAAAAGAAAAAAAAAAAAAAAAAAAAAAAGAAAGGAAAAAGGAGAAAGAAAAAAAGAAGAAGAAAAAAAAAAAAGAGAAAAAAAAAAAAAAAAAAAGAAAAAAGAAAAGAAGAAAAAAAAAAAAAAAGAAAAAAAAGAAAAAAAAAAAAAAAAAAAAAAAAAAGAAGGAAAAAAAAAAAAAAAAAAAAAAAAAAAAAGAAAAAAGAAGGAAAAGAGGTTAGAAAAAAAAAGAAAAAAAAGGAAGGGTTGGGAAAAAAAAAAGAAAAAAAAAAGGAAAAGATAGGAAAAAAAAAAAAAAAAGAAAGAAAGTTTTAGAAGAAAAGAAAAAAGAAAGAAAAAAAGAGTTAAAAAAAGGGAAAAAAGAAAAAAAAAGGAAGAAAGAAGAAAGAAAAAGAAAAAGAAAAAAAGAAAGAAAGAAGGAAAGGAAAAAAAAGAAGAGAAGAAAAAAAAAGAAAAAAAAAAAAAAAAAAAAAAAAAGAAAGAAAAAAGAAAAAAAAAGTTTAAGAAAAAAGAAAGAAAAGTTGAAAGAAAAAAAAAAAAAAAAAAAAAAAAAAAAAAAAAAAGGAAAGAAAAGAGAAAAAGAAAAAAAAAGAGAAAAAAAAAAAGAGGGAAGAAAAAAAAGGGGAGGGAAAAAAAAAGAAAAAAGGAAGAAAGAAGAGAAAAGAAAAAAGAAGAGGAAGGAAAAGAAAAAGAAAAAGAAGAAGAAAAAAAAAAGAAGAAAAAGTTAAGAAAAAAAAAAAAGAAAGAGAAGAAAGAAAAAGAAAAGAAATGGGAAAAAAAAGAAAAGAGAAAGGAAAAAAAAAAAAAAAAAAAGAAGAAAAAGAAAAAGAAAAAGAAAGGAAGAAGAAGAGGGGAAAGAAAGAAAAGGAAAAAGGAAAAAGAAAAAAAAGAAAAAAGAAAAAGGGGGGAGAGAAAAAAAAGAAAAAAAAGAAAAAGAAAAGAAGAAAGAGGAGGAAAAAAAAAGAAAGAAGAAAAAAAAAGGAGGAGAGGAGGAAAAGAAGAAAAAAGGAAAAAAAGAAAGAAAGAAAGAAAACAAAAAAAAAAGGAAAGAAAAAAAAAAAAGAGGAAAAGAGGGAAAAAGAAAGAAAGAAATTTGGAAAGTAGAAAAGAGGAGTTGAAGAGGGAAGAAAGAAAAAAAAAAAAAGAAAAAAGAAAAGAAAAAAAAAAAGAAAAAAGAAAGAAAAAAAAAAAGGAAAAGAAAAAAAAAAAGAAAAAAAGTAAGAAAAAGGGAAGAAAAAAAAAAAAGAAAAAAAAGAAAAAAGAAGGAAGAGAAAGAAAGAGGGGGGGAGAAAAAGAGGAAAAAAAAAAGAAAAGAGGAAGAAAGAGAAAGAAAGAGAGAAAAAAAGAAGAGAAAGAGAAGAGAAAAAAAAAAGAAGAAAAAAAAAAAAAAGAAGTTAAAAAAGAAGGGAAAAAAAAAAAAGAGGGAAAAAAAAAGAAGAAAAAAAAGAAAAAAGAAAGGGAAGAAAAAGAAAAAAAAAAAGGAAAGAAGGAAGAAAAAAGAGAACGAGGAAAAAAAAGAAAGAAAAAAGAAAGAAAAAAAAGAAGAGAAAAAAAGAAAAAAAGATTTTGAAAGAAAGAAAAAAAGAAATTTAAAAAAGAAAAAAGGAAAAAAAAAAAAAAAAAAAAAGAGGGAGAAGAAAGAAAGAAGGAAAGAGGGAAAAAGGAAAAAAAAAAAAAAGGAAAAAAAAAAAAAAAAAAAAAAAGAAAAAAAAAAGAAAGAGAAAAAAAGAAAAAAAAGAAAAAAAAGAAAGAAAAAAAAAAGGAAGAAAAAAAAAAGAAAGAGAAAGAAGGGGTTTTTTGTAGTGAAAAAAGAAAGAAAAGAAAAAAAAAAAAAAAAAAAGGTTAAAAGGGGAAAGAAAAAAGGGAAAAAGAAGGGAAAAAGAAAGAAAAGGAAGAAAAAAAAAAGGGGGAGGAAGAAAAGAAAAAAAAAAAGAAAAAAAAAGAGAAAGAAAGAAAGAAAAGAAAGGGTTTTGAAGAAAAGGAAGAGAAAAAGAAAAGAAAAAAAGAGGAGAAGAAAAAAAAAAAAAAAGTAAAAAAAAAAAAAAAAAGAAAGAAAAAAAAAGAAAAGAGGCAAAGAAAAAAGAAAAAAAAAAAGAAAAGTGAAAGGAGGAAAAAAAAGAAGGAAAGGAAAAAAAAAAAAGAAAAAAAAAGAAAAAAAAAGAAAAAAAAGAGGAGGGGAAAAAAAGAGAAAGGAAAAAAAAAAAAGAAAAAAGGAAAAAAAAAAGAAAGAAAGAAAGGGAGAAAGAAAAAAAAAAAAAAAAGAAAGAAAAAAAGAAAGAAAGGAAAAAAAGGGAAAGAGAAAAAAAAAAGGGGAAGGAAAAAAAAGAAAAAGAAAAAAGAAGAAAAAAGAAAAGAAAGAAGAAAAAAAAAAAGAAAGAGAGGTTTAAAAGAAAAAGAAAAAAAGGTTTTGAAAGAAAAAAAGAAAAAAAAAGAAGAAAGTGGAAAAAAAAAAGGGGAAAAAAGAAAAAGAAAGAAGAAAAAAAAGAGAAAGAAAAGAAAAAAAAGAAAAAGAAAAAAAAAGAGAAAGAGAAAGAAAAGAAAGAAGGAAAGAAAAAAAAAAAGAAAAAAAAAAAAAAAAAAAAGAAAGTTTAACAAGAAAGAAAGAGAAGAAAGAAAAAAAAGAAAGGAAAGAAAAAAAAAAAAAAAAGAAAAAAAGGAAAGAAAAAAGAAAAGAAAGAAAGAAAAAAAAAGAAGAGAAAGAAGAAAGAAAAAAGAGAAGAAAAAAAAGAAAGAAAAGGGGAAAGAAGGAAAAAGAAAAAAAGGGAAAGAAAAAAAAAGAAAAGGAAAGAAAAAGAGAAAGAAAGAAAAAAAAAAGAAAAAAAAAAAGGGAAAAGAAAAAAAAAAAAGAAAAAAGGGATTTTTAAGAAAAAGAGAAGAAAGAAGAAGGAAAAAAAAGGGGAAAGAGAAAAGAGAAGAAAAAAAAAGAAAGAAAAAAAAGAAAAAAGAAAAAAAAAGAGAAGAAAGAAAGAAGAAGAAAAGAAAGAAGTTTAAAAGAAGTGAGGGGAAAGAAAGAAAAAAAAAAGGAAAGAAAGAAGTGGAGGAAAAAAAAGAAAAAAGAAAAAAAAAAGAAAGAAAAAAAAAAAAAAAAAGTTTTTTGAAAAAAAGAGAAAGGAAGTAGGAAAAAAAAAAAAGGAAGAAAGAAAAAAGGAAAAAAAAAAAAGAAAGAAAGAAAGAAAAGGAAAGAAAGAAAGAGGGGAAAAAAAGAAAGGGAAAAAGAAAAAAGAAAAAAAAAAAGATAAAAGAAGAAAAAAGAAAGAAAGGGGAAGAAGAAAAGGGGAAAAAAAAAAAAAAAAAAAAAAGGAAGGAAAGAAAAAAAAAGAAGAGAAGGGAAAAGAAAGAAAGAAAAAAAAGAAAAAAAGAGAAGAAAAAAGGAGGAAGAAGAAAATGAGAAAGAAAAAGGAAAAAAAAAAGAAGAAAAAAAAAGAAAAAAGAAAGAAAAGAAAAGAAGAAAGAAAGGAAAGAAGAAAAGAGAAAGATTTTAAGAAAGGGGAAAGGAGAAAAAAAAAGAAGAAAAAAAAGAAGGAAGAAAGAAGAAAGAAGAAGAAAAAAAAAAAAAAGGAAAGAAAGGAAGGGGGTGAAAGAAAAAAGAAGAAGGAAAGAAAGAAAAAAAAAGAAAAAAGCAAAGAAAAGGTTTTAGAAAGAAAGAAAAGAAGAAAAAAAGAAGGAAAAGAAGAGGAAGAAGAAAAGAAAGAAAAAGAAGAGAAAAAGAGTAAGAAAAAATAAAGAAAAAAAAAAAAAAAGAAAGAAAGAAAAGAAGAAAAAAAGAAAAGAAGGAGAAGAGGAAGAAGAAAGAAGAAAGAAAAGAAAAGAAAAAAGGAAAAAGAAAAAAAGAAGGGGAGAAAGAAAAGAAAAAGAAAGAAAGAAAGAAAAAAAGAAGAAAAAGAAGGTCCAAAAAAGAGAGAAAAAAAAAGAGGAGAAAAGAAAGAAAAGTTTAGAAGAAAAGAAAGAAAAAAGGAAAAAAGGGGGAAAAGAAAAGGGAAGAAAGGAAAGAAAGAAAGAAAAAAAAAAAGAAAAAAAAAGAAAAAAAAGGGAAGGAAAAGGAAGGGGGAAGGGGAAAGTAAAAAAAAGAAAGAAAGAAAAAAAAAAAGAAAAAAAGAAAAAAAAAAAGGGGAAAAAAGGTAGGAAGAGGGGAAAAAAAAAAGGAAAAAAAAAGAAGGAAGAGAGAAAGAAAGAAGAAGAAAGAAGAGAAAAAGAAGAAAAAGAAAGAAAAAAAAAGAAAAAGGAAAAAGAAAAAGAAGGAAAGAAAAGAGAAGAAAGAGAAGAAGAAAAAGAAAAGAAAGAAAAAAAAGAAAGAAAGAAATTAAGGAAAAAGAAAAAAAAAAAAAGAAGAAGAAAGAAAAAGAGAAAGAAAGAAAAAAGAAAGAGAAGAAAGAAAGAAGAAAGAAAAGAAAGAAAGAAAAAAGAGAAAAGAGAAAAAAAGAAAGAAAGAAAAAAAAAAAAAAAAAAAAAAAAACAGAAAAAAGAAAGAAGAAAGAAAAAAAAAAGAAAAAAGAAGGAGAGAAGAAAGAAAGAAGAAAAAAAGAAAGAAAGAAAAAAAAGAAAAGAAGAGTAAAAAGAAAAAGAAGAAGAAAGAAAAAGAAAGAAAGGAAAGAAAAAGAAAGTAAGAAAAGAAGAAAAGAAAAAAAGAAAGAAAGTTAAAGAAAGAAAGAAAGATAAAGAAAGAAAGAAAGAAAAAGGAAGAACGAAAGAAAGAAGAAGAAAGAAAAAAAGAAAGAAAGAAAAAAAAAAAAAAAAAAAAAAAAGAACAAAAGAAAGAAAGAAGAAAAAAAAGAAAGAAAGAATGAAAAGAAAGAAAAAAAAAAAAAAAAAAAGAAAAAAGAAAGAAGGGGAAGAAAAGAAAAGAAAGAAAGAAAGAATGAAAGAAAGAAAGTTAAAAAAGAAAAAAAAGAAGAAAGAAAGGAAAAGAAAGAAAAAAAGAAAGAAAGAAAGAAAGAAAGTTACAGAAAAAAGAAAGAAAGAAAGAACGAAAGAAAGTTAAAGAAAGAAAGAAAGTTAAAGAAAGAAAGAAAGTTAAAGGAAGAACGAAAAAAAGGTAAAGAAAGAAAGAACGAAAGAAAGTTATAGAAAGAAAGAAAGAATGAAAGAAAGTTAAAGAAAGAAAGAATGAAAGAAAGTTAAAGAAAGAAAGAACGAAAGAAAGTTATAGAAAGAAAGAAAGAATGAAAGAAAGTTATAGAAAGAAAGAAAGAATGAAAGAAAGTTAAAGAAAGAAAGAAAGAAAGAAAGTTATAGAAAGAAAGAAAGAACGAAAGAAAGTTATAGAAAGAAAGAAAGAACGAAAGAAAGTTAAAGAAAGAAAGAATGAAAGAAAGTTATAGAAAGAAAGAACGAGAGAAAGTTATAGAAAGAAAGAAAGAATGAAAGAAAGTTATAGAAAGAAAGAACGAGAGAAAGTTATAGAAAGAAAGAAAGAATGAAAGAAAGTTATAGAAAGAAAGAAAGAACGAAAGAAAGAAAGAAAGAAAGAACGAAAGAAAGTTAAAGAAAGAAAGAAAGTTAAAGAAAGGAAGAAAGACATGTATACATCGATCTATTTAACTCTCACGAACAGTGTCTGGAACTCTAATTGATACAGCAGAGTCGCAAAGATCAGGAGCAATGATTCACAGAATAACTGTTCATCAGAGGCAGATAAAGAAATATTTATCTAGGGGCCTTCAGCAGCAAACATGACGAGATGTTACAGAACCAGGAATACTTATGTCTAGGTACCGGTACGTAAGGAGAAGTTTTATTTGTTTTCCATGCTCCAGATAAGGACTCTATCGACGAGGATGCATCCATAAGTCCCTCCAGATTATCCTTCTAGAAAAGTTCAAGGGAAAATTGTTTACCGTTCAATGGCCTATCCTTGTCTCGTGTAATTCTCCAGAGTTGTCTGGGGGCATAGTCCTTCAACAAACGTAAGCCAAGTCCTCCTGTCATGTGCTATCAGTCCTTCAACAAACGTAAGCCAAATCCACCTGTCACGTGCTATCAGTCCTTCAACAAACGTAAACCAAGTCCTCCTGTCACGTGCCATCAGTCCTTCAACAAACGTAAGCCAAGTCCCCCTGTCACGTGCCATCAGTCCTTCAACAAACGTAAGCCATGTCCTCCTGTCACGTGCCATCAGTTCTTTAACAAACGTAAACCAAGTCCTCCTGTCACGTGCCATCAGTCCTTCAACAAACGTAAGCCAAGTCCTCCTGTCACGTGCCATCAGTCCTTCAACAAACGTAAGCCAAGTCCTCCTGTCACGTGCCATCAGTCCTTCAACAAACGTAAGCCAAGTCCTCCTGTCACGTGCCATCAGTCCTTCAACAAACGTAAGCCATGTCCTCCTGTCACGTGCCATCAGTCCTTCAACAAACGTAAGCCATGTCCTCCTGTCACGTGCCATCAGTTCTTTAACAAACGTAAACCAAGTCCTCCTGTCACGTGCCATCAGTTCTTCAACAAACGTAAACCAAGTCCTCCTGTCACGTGCCATCAGTCCTTCAACAAACGTAAGCCAAGTCCTCCTGTCACGTGCCATCAGTCCTTCAACAAACGTAAGCCAAGTCCTCCTGTCACGTGCCATCAGTCCTTCAACAAACGTAAGCCAAGTCCTCCTGTCACGTGCCATCAGTCCTTCAACAAACGTAAGACAAGTCCTCCTGTCACGTGACCAAGTCTTCCTGTCACGTGCCATCAACACAAGGACATTCCATGTCATCCTCATCATTGTCATTTCTGCACCCAGTTCCCTTCTGCACGTGACTGTCGGTCTTCCGCTGTTTCTCTTACCCTGTAGATTCCAGAACAAGGACTGTCGTGTAGTGCTAGCAACAGATTTCCTCAAAAATTCTCAAGTAACTTCAGAGCAGAAGCAGAGGCCTTGACAACTGCAGCACAGGTTATAATGACAGAGAAAAGCACCGAGAGACAAGTTGCTTTCTTTACAGATGCGCTGTCAGTAATTGCAACACTGAAGAGCCAGAACAATGCAGATTTGGATGACCTAAGAATAGTAATTCACAAACTGAGCCATCAATTCAAACGAGCTGTAATACAGTGGATCCCATCTCATTGCAACATCTCCGGCAATGAAGAAGCTGACAGGCTGGCAAAGGAAGGAGGAAAGCTACCACAGCCTGACACAATAATAACTTTTGAAGAGGCAAAGAGTTTTATCAGAGGCAGATACAGAAACAAATGGGAATCAGAACATCCAGGCCACGCAAACAATGATGCATACTACCAGCTCAACAGAAGAGAACAAGTGATAATCTTCAGACTCCGTACGGGCCACAACAGATTGAGATACCATCTATTCAACAAGCTAAAGATAGGAGCTACCGATGAGTGTGACTATGGCACCGATAAAGTGACTGCTAAACATCTGCTTCAAAGATGCCCAACATATGAGGAACAGAGAAAGCACATGTGGCCATCACCAGTACCATTCCTGGAAAAGCTCTATGGAGATAGAAATAGCCTCAAGCTGACCACTGCTTTCTTTGAACATTTTCAAGTTGATGTCTGAGTGTGAACGAAGAAGAAAAAGAAGATTTCATTAGTGTGTGCCCTATCCATGACAAACGTCTTTTTCTCATCTCTTGTTCCACTGGCACTTGGCTGGTTCTTGTCCTCTTCTTTTTCTTCTGCGTTCATTTACAGTCATGTTAAATCTGCAGTGTCACAGATTTTACTGATAATTTTATTTTACCAACACGTCCCATTTTTCGTACTCTCTTAATGTTTCTGGGTTCCTCGATTTTTCCTACGTGGCCCATTATACCCCTCTCAGACCCCACCCCGCGGTCTTGCTTCGTTCTGGCCTTCATTATAAATTCACACTTGACCAGTAGTGCTAGATCGTAACAGCGATTGATCTCGAGCGAGAAATAGTTTCTTTGAAGAAGCGGACCACTAGCGGCAGCAAAGGTGAGACAACCCTTTTTTTGGTCCGCATGTCTGGTTTTGTGTGGTGTGCAGATGTGTTCAGTCAAAACAATGTTCATACAAAAATAACAGGGCAATCCACATAGGACGTCAGTAAACTCACGACGTATAAAGTCAATGATTCTTGTAACAGCCGTTGACGTTTTTCTTCATTATTTATTGTGGACGCCACAGTGACAAAATGGTTACGCGAATATGTGGGCACATCAAACAGTCATTATCACAGCAACATTCAATACAGCAATAGACGGTAGACAGCATTACAATGATGAGTCAGATGCATGTTATATTTCATAGTGCTGTAAATGTAGTCAGGTGGAAAACTCCATCCTTTTCTATAACAGCCAGGAGATAACCAGATGTATGAGATCAGTTCACTCTCCTTAGTCTGACTTCAGCAAGACCGACACGTCTGCCGAAGTATAAATAATGTCCTCAAAAATATCCTCTAGATAATAAAGGTTTTCCAAACCTAGTTCATTTAACAAAGTAGCAAGTAATGGTCCTTGGTACATGCATCAACCGATGCAGTACAATGCAGCGACATGTGAGCTGGGAAAAAACATCTCGTGACGACGACTTTCGAAGACAGGCTATGAATCGAAATCGCTCACGACCCAAAATCGATAGAGTTAATGAAAAAAAGTCAATTTACCTTGTTTTCAAGAAATACAGAAATATCACGCCTCCCGGCATGTGCAAATACACTAGAGGTATTATCCCGAATAAACGAAATATCCATAAGAGGACTACACATCCCTGACAGAACAAAAAATAGCGGAGATCCCCTCTTCAACGAGGCATCTCTTTCGCCATTCCAAATCGCTCACTCCACTAGTGGTGGGCGGAAACCGATCGACCAAAAAGCAAGACAAGTCATGCGCAGTCCAGCGCAAAATGACCACAGCTCAAAACTTAACTGCATTCGATACCAACGCGAGAAGACAAATGCTTACCGAGAAAAGTGACTATAAATTTCAAGCAGTTGTTGCCCTTGCGTTATAAAATAGATATTGTAAAAAAACGATGTTGCGAGAATTTATCACGCAACATATCACCACCTCCTCCCGATAAAAAAAAAAATGTGGAACATATTTTTTTTTTTAAATATCAAAGAGCATGCGATAAGCGGCTCAAAACGCACGAATTATGCGCTGATAATTAATTAAATTGCCTAACATGAGGCTAATTATAGAGTGTCTGGTGAGGATATACCTCAACAGAAAAATAAATATGTCTCAAAAAATATTCACATCGGGGAGGTGTCACCAACACACATCACGTTAGCATGTAAACACAATATACGTATGCAAGTTACCATAATCATCATTAAACAGCATACTCTAATATTGTCTTTAAAAATGGATGTACAAATCTAATAGGAAAATTTAAATAGTAAAGTCTTTGACATGTAATGACATAAGTACATAGTAAAGTTAAACTACATGACGATCCAGGACATATGCTCTGGTATTCCGAGGGTAAGTACACAATCTAGAACTCGTCATGCTTGATACTAGTAAGGTAAGTCCTCAGCTCAACAATGACATTCTGAGAAAGTACAAGCAATATAATGCTAATTAATAACTAATATGCTTCATAAGGTACAATACATTATTAATAATTGTGGCTGTTTAGTAAACTAACGGCCCTTATATTAACTACTCAGTCCTCCTCTATCATCTTAAAAAACGAACAGAAGAAGATGACAACAAAGCACGATAGTGTGTACATATAGAGTAAGTACAGATGTGCTAATCTATTGTAGAAATATAGGTGTGTTATGACTCTGTAATATATGGAAATATAGGACAGAAGTATTAGTTGGAGTCATGTGGGCATCTAGACAAAATGTCAGCCATCACATTATCCGCACCACGGATAGCTCGTACCGTGAAGTGAAAAGGTTGAAGAGCTATAGCATATCGAGTGGATCTCGAACTCTTCAAATTCTTAGTCTGAATAGCTGTAAGAGCTTTCTGATCAGTCTCTAGAATGAAATGTGCGCCCAGGAGGAATCTTTGTAGCTTTAGAATTGACCAAACCATCGCTAACAACTCACGGTCTAAAACCGAGTAGTTCCTCTCTGCCGCATTTAGTTTTCTAGAAATGTACATAACAGGATGCAGAGTATTTGCATATTCTTGCATCAGTGCTGCTCCAATCCCAGTGGATGAAGCATCACTCCGAAGAACAAAAGTCCTATCAAGAGTAGGTAATCTTAAGATGGGAGGAGAAGAAAATATATTCTTGATTTGGTCTAGTGAAGATTGGCATTCTTCAGACCAACGGACCAGATTAGGCGAACCTTTCTTCAACAATGTTGATAGAGGTGCCATGATCGAAGATAAATTTGGAATAAATCTCCCATAAAATTGAATTAAACCTAAGAGACTCCTAACTTGTTTCTTCGTTTTAGGAACAGAGATGTTCAGTATTTTGGAAGTATTGTGGTCTTCTGTCTTCAAGAGACCATGACCAACACGATGACCCAGGAAAGAGATTTCACCAAAACCAACAAAAGCTTTAGAAGGTTTCGCTGTCAAATTATTCTCACGTAGAGTGGACAGTAAGTCATATAACCCTAAATAGTGATCTTCCCAGGTATCACTGAAGAGACAGATGTCATCTAAGTATGCGATGACATCCGAACGATGTGACAGAATTCGACGCATCATGCGAACGAAAGTGGCAGGGGCGTTCATGAGACCAAAAGGCATAACATTCCATTGAAATAGACCCCTAGGTGTAGAAAAAGCAGTAAGAGGTTTGGCATGCTCTGCTAAAGGCACTTGCCAATAACCTTTAGACAAGTCAAGTTTAGTGAAGAATCTAGAATTAGAAAGTCTAATCAGTAGATCTTCTAACAAAGGCATCGGTTCAGCGTCGAACTTTGTGACCTGATTCAATTTGCGATAATCAACGCAAATTCGTATGTTCTTATCCTTCTTCCGGACAATAACCATGGAAGAAGAATATGGTGAAGTCGATGGTTCAATTATATTTAATTGAATCATTTCATCCAATTCCTTTTCCACTTGCGACTGAAAGTGTATAGGAATAGGATACGGCCTAACCCTAATTGGATTATTGTCGGTAAGAATTATGTCATGTTCTATGACATCTGTGTGTCCAGGAATGTCAGTGAGAACATCCTGAAATGTTTGTAACATCGACGAGACTTGTCGATGTTCGTCACCAGAAAGATTAGGAGAAACAGAAACGTTTTTCCAAGATTCCGTGGAATGTAATGGAACCACTGGAAGGGGAAGATTGACATCTGAGAAGGTAGATTCCTCATCCTGTATGACAGACAGGGATGAATAATGACCGTGAGGTGCAGGAGCATCATCCGTTGCCTGGAAAATAGGCAGCAAATAGTCCGGACGTTCGTGAAATTCCGAAAGCATGTTTATGTGGAAAGTTTTATGCTTTCCATCAATATCGACCACATAGTCAACATCGGAAATCCGAGAGACTATTGCATACGGACCTTTCCATGCAATAAGAAGTCTATTTTCCCTACTGGGGAGTAGGACGAATGCTTTGTCACCTGGACAAAGTTGTCGTAGACATCTATTCTTGTTAGCAAACTGTCTTGCCTTCTCTTTAGCAATTTCTGATGAAGCAGTTGCTAGCTTACATGCCTCAATGATCTTTTGTCTAAGAGCAATGACATACTCATATGAGGATTGAGTTTCATCGCTAATATCATCGGCAGTGATGAGATCGTGTAATAAAGACATAGGGCCGCGTGGACGCGCGCCAAAGACAAGTTCGAAGGGAGAAAATCCTGTGTGTTCATTAGGGACTTCTCTATAGGCAAAGAGAGCCGCGGGTAAAACCCTGTCCCAATCTTGAGGATGATCTTCAGTTATCTTACCAAGCAAAGTCTTGAGCGTTCTATTCAGACGCTCAACTAACCCATTAGACATAGGATGGTAGATACTACTGAGAGATCGTTCAATATGTAAGGTAGACATTACCTGTGACATAGTGTCAGATATGAGTTGAGTGCCATGGTCTGACAATATTTCTCTGGGGAACCCCAAGCGAGAAAATATCAACCAAAGAGCATCTGCGATATCTGTAGTAGATATGCTCTTAAGAGGAATAGCCTCTGGCCAACGTGTGCACATATCGACACATGTAAGGATAAACTGATGTCCTCTGGCCGACCTGACCTTAAAAGGGCCAATAATATCTATGGCCATTTTCTGAAACGGCCGAATAGGAATGTCAGCAGCCTGGATAGGCGCAGCATGTCGTGGTCCTCTAGATTTGACCTCCTGACATACCTTGCATGATCGGCAGTAAATACGAATGTCCTTATTGACAAAAGGCCAAAAGAAAGCCGCAAGGACTCTCGACTTCGTACGGGCAAAACCCATATGTCCAGCACATTGCGAGTCATGAGCATGTTGCAATATTTGCACTCTCATGCTCTTGGGAACAAGAATTTGCGAATGTGCCGACGTAGTCGAATCTTGTACCATACGTACAAGTACGCCGTTTCTCATTGCAATCCAAGATTTTCTATTTGTATCCTGATTCGGATCACCTTTCTTCGCAAGAACGAAGAATTTTTTTAAAGAAGGATCTTCTTCTTGCAATTTTATGAAAGAGTCACGAGTGATTACTAAGTGACTATCTTGGCTATCAACTTCATTATCACTATTCAGTGAAGTTTCGGGTGTTTGTAGAGCTTGTGCTCTTGTAACTACTGCATTTGTAGCTTGCATGTTATTATCTTCCCAAGCAGCAATCTGCTGTGGGGTACACTCCCTAACTCCGTGAATACGACCAATAATAAGGTCCGCAATAGGATTAGGTAAGAGACAAGCATGCACATCTCCAGTAAAGAAAGGAGTGGCAATGCGAATTACAGCAGTAGGATATTTTTCTAGAGTGCCGCCAAATGTGACACATTTAATAACCCTTCCTGTAGCACAAGATGGATCTACAAGCGATTGTCTAACACCAATAGTGGTGCATCCGGAATCGAAAAGTAGTGAGACCGGAGTATCATTAACAAGACCCTTATGTAGAATTAAAGAACCCCTCCCGTCATGCGCAACAGCAGCAGGAAGAGCGGGAAGTGGGTGACCACAACTCAAAGTAGTTATGGTACCCGGTTCGAATAAAGTACTGCATTGGGGGCATTTGTTTGCTCTCTCAAAGTCAAAAGCAGAACCAGTGACAGCGTCAAAGTTTTTACTATCAACAACATGATTACAGGCTCCCTCAGTTTCCTGTTGTACAGCATTAGCCTGCTGATATCTCTTTTTTTTGTGTTGAGATCTACCCCGACTATTATTACCTCTGAAGTTATCAGAGTTATTATTATCTCTGCAGTTATTATTGTCTCTATTGTAATTGTTATCCTGGTTCGAATTCCAGTTTCCACGATTACTATCATGTTCACATTGATGCGAACATCTATTTGTTTGGTTCTGAGGTCTTCGGCAGGAATAACCTCTATTACCATATCCTCTTTTGAAATGCTTATAATTATTAGGGTGATAGTAACGAGTACTATCAGGTTGTCTCCAATTCTTCGAAGAAGAATCACTATGAAATTGGTTTCCATGATTTTGACAGAAATTACCGCTACTCTTTCTATCAAAATTTTGTTGGAATCTACGAGCAAAGTTTTGGCCATACGGAGCTGCCGAAGCAACTGGTAAACCTTCTTTCACCTTAGAGTTACCCATGGTTATGTGTGGGTGCGCAGTTACGTACTGGCAACAGAAATCTTCCATTTCTTTTATTGTTTTAGGTTTACGTTCATGAAGGAAAGCAAGGAAAGACTCATTGACAGACGACATGACTTTGTCTCTAAGTATTAAGTCCATAAGTCCTTCATAAGTTTTTTCCGTCTTAGATAGTTCAACCCATCGTGAGAAAGTAATGCGTATTCTTGCAATAAACTCGGAGAATTCAACTCCATTTTCAGGTAACATGTTTTTAAATTGTAGACGATAGCCGTCTTCGTTAAGCTGATATTTCTTTAACAAAGCGGCCCTGACAACCTCATAATTGTTCTTGTCAGGTTCATCCACCATATTTAATATACTTAGAGCTTTACCTGTCAGTATCCCTGATAACTGATAAACATATTTTGCTTTGTCTATGTTATGAGCTGTACATGCTTGTTCAAATCTGTCCAGATAGAACATTATGTCATCACTGGAAGGACTAAATGTTGGTAACTTAATCTTAAAAGTATCATTATTAGCCTTCCCAGAAGATGAACCCTTGTTTGAATCATTACCATTACTCATGCTCGTCAATTTCAATTTCTCCAACTCTAAAGCTAAGAGTTTTTCTTCATGTTCCATTTTTGCTTTCCTCTCATCAGCCTCTCTTTGTAACTTCCTTTCTTCAGCTTGAGCCTGCATTTGAAGTCTTTCATTTTCAGCTTCTTTTTCAAGTCTTTTATTTTCAGCTTCTTTTTCAAGTCTTTTATTCTCAGCTTCTTTTTCAAGTCTTTTATTCTCAGCCTCTAGCTGTAGCTGGAGTTTTCTCTCCTCAGCTTCTGATTCCCTTTTTTGTTTTTCCATTTCCATTTGGAATCTCTTTTCATCCACCTGCATCTGCAGTTTCTTTTGTTCAGCTTCCATCTGCAGTTTCTTTTGTTCAGCTTCCATTGCTTTATCATATCGAGCAGTTGCAAATTCTTCTAACTTATCACCAGTCTTCCCAAGCAATTTACCCTGCTCAATAAAGTGCTCAAATGTAGACATGATGAGTAATATATAAGTCCAAAACCTGAAATAATTAACTAATTTATTTCAAACCTAAGTGTAACAAGTCTTAATTAAGCACTTGTATATTCACATCACCTTATATTATCCCAGTCTCTGTGGGAAACAAGTCTCCAATCAAAGAACTTGTATATGAAATATCAACAATCAATTCTTGATCATAAGTGCACTTCTCATTCAATAGTGCACGACACTATTCATCATTCATTTATCATCAGTGTAGTAGTAACAGTGCATTAGCATAGCCCATTAACTAATTACTATAACTGTAAACAATGACTATGTAAACACATGCAGAATGTAAACATTGAAAATGTAAACAATACAAACAATGTAAACAATAACAATGTAAACAATAACAAAGATCAGCAACAATACAAAAACGTTCGCAGAAATCAACTAAAAATAAAGCAGAAATTAATGACATATCACAAAAAATGTGACGATATCTGCGCTATAATTAAACAAAATACATGACACCACAGTGTATAAACAAAAATGTTGTATGAAACTAAATTATAGACAAGAGTAGGCTAACAAATACAAACAAATCAAAACAAAACTAAAGAATGTGAAATAATAACGAAAACAATATTAAAACATGTCATCACAGCTAACATAAATAGCAACAGAAGTCGCTTAGCAAATTCCAGTATCGGAAATTTGCAAACCCTACAGAAAACGCTCACAATAGACGACCTCTATGACGTGGCATAATCTAACGGAGACACCACCCAACCGAGAACCCGCTGAAATATAAACATATAAATATACAAATAACATATAAACATATAACATATAGAATGAGATGATACACAGAAGACTCAGCAGAAGTATAAGGGCACAGTTTACATACAAACAGGCCACTTAACTTATAGGCTTCCAATCGTAGAACAGCAGAAAAACGGATGTCAATCAACGTCCTAAAGAGCGAAGCTCCAACGATGATGGCACATCTGAACTGCTTCCACTGCTAACACGATGGTACAAGAGCTTCTGAAATACTGTGTGTTGAGTTGTTTCGGCACTTGACCTTCTAATCCAAAGTAAGTTGATGGAAATCGGTACTTGGCCTTCTTCAGAAAACAACCCGTTTCAACCGGCACTTGACCTTCTCAAAAAACGACAGCACTGGAACCTTGACAGCAGCAACTTGCTTGACTTGCGTAAAAGATAACAGCAGTCCGAGTTATCCGGCAACATGTAACAACGCCGGGTACTGTCAAATTCTTGTTTCCGTCAAAAAGTTGAAATTTTGACTTTTACCGGGCAACGCCGAGTACTTTGAAAATTTTGAAGATGTTGACTGTATTGAAGAATGTTAATTTCTTGAAGGATGATGATGAATTCTTGTTGAAAATGAAGTGGGTAAGGGACCCCGTGTTTGCTAGTACCAGAATCAAACCAGCTTATGGCCACCAAATGATGCGTGATGCCATATGATGATGGATGGTATCCGCATGTCTGGTTTTGTGTGGTGTGCAGATGTGTTCAGTCAAAACAATGTTCATACAAAAAAAACAGGGCAATCCACATAGGACGTCAGTAAACTCACGACGTATAAAGTCAATGATTCTTGTAACAGCCGTTGACGTTTTTCTTCATTATTTATTGTGGACGCCACAGTGACAAAATGGTTACGCGAATATGTGGGCACATCAAACAGTCATTATCACAGCAACATTCAATACAGCAATAGACGGTAGACAGCATTACAATGATGAGTCAGATGCATGTTATATTTCATAGTGCTGTAAATGTAGTCAGGTGGAAAACTCCATCCTTTTCTATAACAGCCAGGAGATAACCAGATGTATGAGATCAGTTCACTCTCCTTAGTCTGACTTCAGCAAGACCGACACGTCTGCCGAAGTATAAATAATGTCCTCAAAAATATCCTCTAGATAATAAAGGTTTTCCAAACCTAGTTCATTTAACAAAGTAGCAAGTAATGGTCCTTGGTACATGCATCAACCGATGCAGTACAATGCAGCGACATGTGAGCTGGGAAAAAACATCTCGTGACGACGACTTTCGAAGACAGGCTATGAATCGAAATCGCTCACGACCCAAAATCGATAGAGTTAATGAAAAAAAGTCAATTTACCTTGTTTTCAAGAAATACAGAAATATCACGCCTCCCGGCATGTGCAAATACACTAGAGGTATTATCCCGAATAAACGAAATATCCATAAGAGGACTACACATCCCTGACAGAACAAAAAATAGCGGAGATCCCCTCTTCAACGAGGCATCTCTTTCGCCATTCCAAATCGCTCACTCCACTAGTGGTGGGCGGAAACCGATCGACCAAAAAGCAAGACAAGTCATGCGCAGTCCAGCGCAAAATGACAACAGTTCAAAACTTAACTGCATTCGATACCAACGCGAGAAGACAAATGCTTACCGAGAAAAGTGACTATAAATTTCAAGCAGTTGTTGCCCTTGCGTTATAAAATAGATATTGTAAAAAACGATGTTGCGAGAATTTATCACGCAACAATGACCAAATGAGACAGGCAGACGTTAACACAAAAACTGAATTGTTTTGCCTATTTCTCGTCATCTCGGGGTAAGTAGATATCTTTTATTATATATATATATATATATATATATATATATATATATATATATATATATATATATTTATGTTATCTTTTATATATATATATATACATATATATATATATATATATATATATTTATATATATATATATATATATATATATATATATATATATATATATATATATATATATATATCTATATATATATATATATATATATATATATATATATATATATATATATATATATATATATATATATATATATATATTCATGTTAGCTTTTATATATACCGGATAGGAGTGTGACTTGAATATTTTAGGTGATTTCTCCCGGTAATTAATTCAGTGATAATGTAGTGCCGTCTACCGCCTTAGTTAACGGGCGATTAAGCAGTCACGTGTCAGTGTTATTGTTTACAACGGGTTAATGGTAAACTTACGATAACAGATACTTACTAGGCGTAGAAACAGAGTATTCCGTTCAGTGCTTACCATGAGTTAAGAGTAGGCTAAAATAACCGTCATTACTGTAAGGAAATGTCAGCGGCGTAGGTTATTCACTTAAAAACGGAATAGTGGCGTGACGGCGATATAACACTCGAATTATAAGAGATAGTCACTTATTACTTTCTGATAGAAACTTCTAGTGGTTGTGTGGAATCATTATATGCCTACGTGTGTAGTTAGACACCAGTTTGTAACTTTCACGGCAGTCCAGAAAGCAGCCTTATGTTTCAGTCACAACTGTAAAATATAGCAATAACATTGCATTTTCCATGTATTCAATTTTGGGAGGTTATTACTTTTTTCCCTTTTTGTATATCGACCCCAAGCGGCGTCTACCATTTATTATGTAATGTCAAATGCTGTATTTTTATGTAAATTCACTTAATGTGGTAAGATGAATAGCATATCCACTCAGCTGGAACTACAGGGTTAGATATCCCTTATGTTGATTTGGAAGAGGACGGAGTAGATTTTGCTGTCAGAACATTTACTGACAGGTACATGTGTGTACAAAATATATTAGCCTATGCAGGCGCATGCTGATAATTCATAGAGTGGAAGTAACAGGAGGGCGACTCACACGGATAAAGACAGCCGAGACTATCATAGCAATGACAACCATAATTATAGATCCCATAGTGGAGCATAACTGTTTATTATAACGTTATTGTAATTTTATTGTTTGTTTGATGTAAAAGTCGTTTCTTTTGGATCTCAGTTTCAGGATACCTCACTGCTATCGCAGGATTCCAGTCAGGCGAAGAACGTCACATTCTCTTCGATCTCGCGGGTTTTTCTGAAAGCAATTAGCACCACGAGTTGTCACCCCCTACCTGAAATACAACCCTTTGTCAACGCCCATCCCTCTAATGGGAAATAAGCTCACGCAGTGTTTAAAGAGCCAAAGCAAAATCTGAAATTGAATTTGGCAGTAGTGGTTTCCTACTCGCCTCTTGATCACCAGTCAGAACATAGTGGCTTCCAGCATATCTATCAGCGCAGCGTCTTCAGCAGAATTTAAAACACCGGATTGTGTGCTTAAACGGAGCCCTCAGTCACAATTAGAGTCAAGCCAGCCAAAACCGGATTTAATACCAAGTACGCAGGCCTAAATTTCTCACGCGCTGGATAATAGTGCCGTGGACCGTTTGTCCTAACTGGACCTCGTCTTGTGTGTGTTTCGGGTCATTCAAAACCCCGCACGTATTAGCGGTCAGCCAGATATAGACAGAGTATCTACAACCTATCTCGTGATTAGGGCGTAACCACCAGTGCATGGATAGTGCCTACAGTGTATTTAAAGTGAAAATTCATCACCTATAAGAGGATATATATTCATAAAGACACTAACTGGAGTATTGATCGTGGTTCCCCAAAAACGGAAGGATTGAGAACTTTGTTTATTTATTTTCTCAGGTGTTCTACAGCGGGTTTTGTGTTAGTGAACAGTTTTGTCCATTGGTGTTTAATTGGATTTGTTAACTGTTGTGAAAATTGATGACTTTATTATGTTGTTGTGCTGATATACTTATTTTCATATGTTTTCTTCTTTCAAGAACCTTTAATAAATTTTACGCATTTATTAACACGCTGTTCACGACCCTTCATCCAAACTTAATATTACAAGCTCTTACTATCGTCTCTATTTTTGACAAGAGAAAGGAGAGAGAGCGGGTGGTGCTTAGACTATATAAGTGTGTTGAGGCTTGGAAAGAGAGATAGCTTTAATGAATCCTCTTCCAGTTTGGTCTCAAGTACACCCTATTTACACATTATCTGTGTGTAATCTATAATTTTGTCAGTCCACTCTCATTGTCGAGTTCACTACAACTGTCTAACTCGACAAATACTCTAACACTTTAACTCAACCACGACATGCAGGCATGTCACCAGGACGAAGTCCACGCCTGGTCGTATCATTTCGATCCTGTCCCCAGTGCTCTTTAATATATATCTAGAACATATTATGCAGGAGGCTCTCTACGATTATAAAACAACCATATCGATTGGAGGCCGACCTCTTTGCAATCTACGTTTTGCTGATGATATCGATCTTATAGCTGGAACAGAATCAGAACTTCAAGACCTTACCCCTAGACTGGAGAAAGTAACAAGAACATATGGGATGGAAATTAATATAGAAAAAAGCAAGATATTGGTGAATAGCCATAAGAAACATGTTCCGACCAACATGACGTTAAATAGGCAAACGTTAGAAGAAGTGAACACCTTTAAATATCTGGGGTCCACTATATGTCGTGATGGAAGATCAAGTAAAGAAATCAAGACAAGACTTGAGATGGCCTCAGCTGCCATGACAAGGCTGAATGTGATCTGGAAAAGTAACATCAGTTTTCCTGTGAAGACCAAATTATACAAATCACTTGTATTATCTATTCTCTTGTATTGGTGTGAGGGCTGGACGCTCACTGCAGATACGAAGCGAAGGATTCAGGCTTTCGAGTATAAATGTTATAGAAGAATTTTGCGCATTTGCTATAAAGAACACAAAACAAATGTCTATGTTAGAGAGAAAATAAACACGTATGCAGGCTTAAGAACCACTTTTGTCAGTAGTGAAACGTCGAAAGCTTGCCTGGTTTGGGCATGTAACTCGTCATGACTCCCTTTCGAAAACGATCCTCCAGGGAACAGTCGAAGGTAAACGGAGAAGAGGAAGGCAAAGAAAATCCTGGGCTGATAACATCAAAAAATGGGCAGGGCACGGTTTTTCCACACTTGTACGCATTGCTGAGGATAGAGAGCAGTGGAGGACCCTGTCTGCTGATGCTTCCACCATGGCACCCCTACGACCCATGACGGGTTACGGGTTGAGATGATGATGATGATTCTACGCAAGCACCCATTTATGAAAGTCTTAGTTGATGTTGCTGTCATTTTCCATTTTTCATCTTTCTCCATTAATCATCAAGGTTAAGACTGTTGGAATGTGGCATCACACGTAAGACTAGCAGAGATGGACATATGAGAGGATGCATAGGTCGCCTATACAACCAGCGAGCTACAGGAACAGTTAGCATGAACACTCTTAGCATGAACACTCTTAGCATGAACACTCTTAGCATGAACACTCTTAGCATGAACACTCTTCGACATATACTGAGGGAGTGCAATTATGTTGACTCTGTTCAACAGTAACAATAATAATAACAATAACTACAACACTGACTTGACATTGAAATTGACGATTCTTATTTTTTGTGTTGGCTTAAAATCTGTTGATTTCCATACATTTTCCTATGCAATGAAGGTTCCTCTATCCTTTTGTATTCTTATTTTGATATCATACATGATACACACAAACGGGTGTCTGTTTTTTTTTTTTTTTTTTTTTTTTACACAGTACCCACATATATATTTTTACGTAGTCCTGGTCATGCCGGGGTACGTGGCAATGAAAGAGCTGACAGACTAGCTTCAAGAGCACCCATAAAAGGTGCAATGGCCATGGATAAGGAAGAAATACTGAGGGTGATTCATGTTCGTCTATTAGAGAATGACACTGCAATCATCAAGGCTAAGACTGCTGGAATTCGGCATCAAACGTAAGACCAGCAGAGATGGACGTATGAGAGGACGCATCCGCCGTGTATACATCCAGTGCGCAACAGCAATAATTAGCATTCATACCCTTCGACATTTGCTGCAGGAGACTGAGCACCTATGGGTTTGCCAGGAGTGCAATGACGTCGATTCTGATTAACAATAAAAATAACAATAACATAGTATTCGCAGTATTTTTTATATAGTATCTGTTTTGTATGTTGTATTTGTTTGTGTTTATTTAGTTAAACTCATGCCTTCTCACTACATGTCAGTTATTTTGTCAGTATTACCATACAAACTCCTAATCGTTGAAAACCATGGCACTTTATTATTTATTCATTATCATTCAGTTATCAACCTTATCATACCTTCACGAAACGTTTACTACAAAGGCTAATTCCTTTACACTTCTTTGGCGTCTCCTTTGTCCGTTTTTTTTTTCTTTTAAGACGATGGTGACGTTGAATATCTACGATGATTTATTAAACAGGTTTGGTGGACACGCCCTGACGTTTGTTGTCGACCTATGAACTTTGATACAAAGCTTCCTGGGTTCATGTTTTTATCCCTGATCCAGCAATGAAAGTAAACACCAACCTTTGCAAGACAAGATGAAAGACTAGACAAAAAGATTAAGGTATCAGATACCGGCATGTTCTCTATAGAGGAAGGCATCTTTTCTCGTTTTAAATGGTTGGGATCATACAGCTTTTATGTGCATCGTCAGTCCTTGTACGTGCCTGCATATTCTATGTAGATTAATATTCTGGCTTTATCAATTTCTTAATGTCCACTTTCAAGCTATATGTTCTTTTCTTTTTTCTTTTGTATTCTTTGGCATCCTGCTGGTTTTGATCTAATCGTGTCCACAAACACTTTCCTTACGCATGTGTTAGTCTGCAGTCATTCAGCATATACTCGTATATTATACGAACATTAATAGAAAGAGCCATATAAGTGAAGACAGATCTGTACTTGTGCTTCATAGATTACACTTAGGCATTTGACAAAGTGAAACATGAGGAAATTATAAAAATGTTAGAAAGCATCAACATTGATGGTAAAGACTTGATGATAATAAAGAACATTTTCTGGCAACAAACAGCAGCTGTAAGAATTAGCAGCCAAATTGGAACATTTCAGCAAGTAAAAAAGGGTGTCAGGCAGGAATGTGTGCTGTCACCGAATACGTTCAATCTGTACAGTAAAAATATAATGAGATCTCTAGAGGACATGCCAGGAATTTCATTCGGCAGACATAATATAAACAACTTGAGATACGCTGATGATACAGCGTTATAGCAAAAAGTGAAAAGGAGCTGCAAAAAATGGTCTATACAATAGTGACAGAAAGTGAAAATAAAGGCCTTAGACTAAATAGCAAAAAGACAGAAATAATGGTCGTCTCAAAGAAAAGGGCTTCCCCAGAATACACAATCAAAGGAAATGGAACCGCTTTAAAACAAGTCAATAAATTCAAATACCTGGGCGCATTAATAACAACGAATGGAAGATGCATCTCAGAAGTGAAGAGCAGAATAGCTCAGGCAAAAGCAGCATTCTATAAAATGAAGAGTATAGAGTATTTTATGCAGCAATTATTTGTCATTGGAAGTAAGAAAGAGAGTTCTTCATTGTTATATAGATCCAATCCTGACATATGGGAGCGAGTCATGGATATTTAGTAAACAAATAGGGAAATACAGAGGCAACAGAGATGTGGTTTCACAGAAGAATGTTAAAAATACCATTGACAGCTAAAGAAAGTAATGAGGATGTCCTGAAAGAAGCCAATGCGCGAAGGAAACTTATTTCACAAGTTAGAAAGAAGCAATCCACCTTTTTTTGAGCATGTTATGAGAAGAGGAAAGCTGGAATATATCGTTACAACAGGTAAGATTGGAGGAAAAAGAGATAGTGGAAGACAAAGAGAGCAAATACTGGACAGTTTGACATCATGGCAGAGAAAGAAGTCAACAGCAGAATTGATAAATTGTACTGCAGACAGTGGCGTACCCTGGTAATGCGAGCTAGGCGTGCTGCTACTTAAAATGAATATGTACGCCTACTATTTAACTTCTTCCCCTCTTAATTTAAAAACCAACTATATTCAATTACGCAACGATAGTTATTAGGGGTGTATGTCAATTATCTCCGAAATACTGATTAACTTACAACTTGAAACTCACTGTCACTGTAATAATCTGCATTCTCGGCAACTAACAAAAATTAATCACAAAAAACACTGGTCGGACACAGCCGATTTTTACAACTCGAGAGCTGCAAGACCACCGCACGCATGTTCGTATTGTATTGACGTATCTGGCCATGACCCCGATCCACACAAACCAGTCTTCAAACGTAAAACCGAAAGGGGCAGCACGCATAGTGACGGAATTACCCGAGAAACTTCGGGCGATTGCTACCAACCAAAAAAAACTGCACTATAAAACGCGTCTGGGAAACTGAAACTAGATATACTCGTAGATTCTATGCGGGAAAATCCGTTATCCTGATGCGTGCGGTCCGAAAGCAGAACATTATAAGAGAAATATTTTATAGAATAATACATTAAATTTTTATGTCCCTTCGGGCAAAGGTGTGCGCAGCACGCACTGCGCACATAGAGAATACGCTACTGACTGTAGACGGGAATTTGGGGAGAGACACTACGCCACTAGGCACGGTACCTGAAGAAGAAGAAGTCTCCATTCGTTAGGTAGATACAACCATCTCTGTCTCTATTCGTTAAGTTTAGTACAACCATCCTACTGTCTCCATTCGTTACCTGGATTCAACTATTCCAGTGCCTACACTCGTTAGTTCGATACAAGCATCCCAGTGTCTCCACTCGTTAGTTCGATACAGCCATCCATGTGTCTCCACTCGATAGCTCGATACAACCATTCCACAATCTCCAATCGTTAGCTCGGTACAATTGTCCCACAGTCTCCAATCGTTAGCTCGATATACCATCCCACTTTATTTTCCCTAATGGTTAGCTTGATACAACCACCCCCTTTCTCCAATGGTTAGCTAGATATAATCGTCCCACAGTCTCCAATCGTTAGCTCGATACAACCATCCCACATTCTCCGCGAGTTAAAGCTTTCATACAACCACCTCACAGTCTCCACTTATTAAGCATAGCACAATTTTCTCCCACTGACACACAGCCCAGATCATGATCATTATCGTGTTGCTCCCTGTGGAAAGCTAGGACAGCAACTGTCGCTCACCACGTACTCATTCTTTATATTGTCTTCTTGCCTTCTACTATGACGTCACTGTATTAGTTGTTCTCTAGTTGGAGCGTTTGTTCGTTTTTCTCTAAGTTCTTTTTGGCGTCTTCATTCTTCTCTGTCACTGTGGGTTGGGGGTCAAGGTTATATTTGATAAACGCTAGTTGGTTTGTTTCCTGAGTTTATCTTCATCCTCTTGGATCATCAGCCCCTGACTGACAAAGCAGTCAGTGGCCATCATGCCTAGTGGCGTCTTGTAGGGCAGCAACAAACTACCCCATTTTGCTCGGTCTTTGGCCATCCTTCGTGCCGTGCCCCAACTCTGGTTCACGCTTTGCATCTCAGCTTCCACTGTTCTCCGCCAGGTTGTTTTTGGTCTGCCTCTCTTTCGTCATCCTTCTGGGGCCCATAGCATAGCAGTTCTGGTGATTGTGTCAGGGTCCCTCCAGAGGACACGGCCAACCCGGTTTCAAAGTCTGCCTGCAATGATGGTGTGCATGACTTTTTGACTGCACCGCGTAAGGAGGTCCTGGTTGGAGATGGTATTCGGCCAAAAGTGAGTTTATGTACTATCCATTTTCGTTTAAAAAAAATTAAATTGTGTTTGGTGTGTCCGGCTCCCTTCCATATGTCTGTGAATGTTATTACATTTTGCCAGCTGATAGTAGGATGCAACAGAGGTATATGTTGGTGGATGTCAAGAGTTTGGACGCGATGTTCTATTTAACACGTCACGTTTCAGAACCATAAGATAGAACCGACTGTACAGTTGCGTTGAGCTGCCTAGTTTAATTTTCATATAGACCATGTGAATAGTCCTATGTTGGTAACAGACAGATAAAGGCCAATATGACTATATTAATCCTATCGTTGAAATTCTCACTTTTGCAGCCTTCTGTGTCGATGTTATTTCCCAAGTAGGTAAACATGTGTACTTCTTCAGTCGTCTAGTTCTTGATCTTTATCGGGCTTGTTTGCCTATTATGTATTTGTTATTTCCTTTGTTTTGTTTCCACTGATGTGTAACCTAGCTTTTATTGTTAGTTTACTTTCCTTTCTTGCATGTCGTATAGTTTATGTGATAGCAAATATAAATCAGCTGCAGAATCAAGAATCTTTTATTTGATAGAAATCTATTGTTTGTCCTACTTGTTCTCCTCATGTTGTTTATCTTCACGTAGTTAATGACCATGAGAAAGATCGCTGGGGAAATCAGCGTATTATGTACCTGACGCCAATGTGTTCTCTAATGGGCTTCCTATGGACAGTTCCGTAGGTGCGTCTTGTTAAAAATCTTGAAAGTTTTAAATAAAGTTATCAGGAATTCCTTGTCTCAGTGGTAATTTTTTTTTGTTTAACTATGGGGTCTGTTGACAGCGTATCATGGGGCGAAGCGATCTTGAAAAAGGTGTATTTGGAAAGATCGCTATGCACCATGATGTGCCTCACTAAAACACTAAAAATATGGTCATTAACTATGACTAAGCACGGTAGTGAAGCATGACGGGGAGTCCATAGTTACGTTTTGTGTATTGGACAGTGTCGGCTTATGTGGCGTGGTCTACTCGTGATGTATAGAGAATTCTACTTATAAAATGTGTTCAAGAGTCTAGATTTTGATACAGAAATAATGTAAGATTATAATTCAATATGGGACAAACCCATTTCGTCAGGATATGTATAATCCACGGTAAGGAATAGGCGCGATTGCCCGAAGTATGTATTGAGAGACATGTCAAGCATGTAAAGCTATAAACATTTGAATAATATATTTATTTGCCGACTAAACGAAAGTGTGCACGAAGGCACAAAACTACAATAATATGAACATTGATGAAAATTATAATATGTCAAGAATGACTGATAAAGAATAAAGAAAACGGACAAAATTATAAATGTGCAAGGAAAGCACGAACGTATTATTATTAATAGGAGGAAGAAATGAAGTAATCGGTTTTCAATTTCAAGATGTAAAATTATGTTGGAGCAGTGTGTCGCTCATGAAAGTCTTATGTATATTAAAAAAATGGAAGTCGTTCAGAGGTCTTCAGATATCTTTGAAAGTTTTTGGATTCTGTATTTTAACATTCAACAATTGACAGTTTGTTCCAGTTGGTGGAGGAATACGATTATAAAATGTATAAGAACGATTACAAGAAACGTTCTGGCCAGTTTTTGAAACAAGTTAAAGAGAAAACCCTAGACAACCTATTTTGTTCTTAACAGATGAACCAGAGATAATTTTTGGGGGCTCCTGTCCGGTAGCCACCCCACCGAATCTCTGCCACAACATTCAAGACTGTCTATAAACATTTGATCCAGCACTATTCGGGGTTGGTAATTCAGATACACAATGTATAGAGGGAGATTTATTCGAGAACAGTATTTCTAACAAGTATTCAAATTCAAACGGTTATCGCGACTTCAAGGAGAAGGTTCGACCTTGAAACAGCAAATATCAAAGTTCAAGATTTCAATAGGTACTATATCAGGGAATATTAATTTACCCACGAACTTTTATCGACAAAAAAAGGGTCCAGAATATATCGCTTTTCTAAACTATTTTACTTTAACCATCAAACGTCTATCAGGCAACACAAAGCAGAGTGACGTCATACGCAAATTTTTTTCAACCGTTATCGTCAGTCAATCTTCAAGAAAGGAACTCATATTTTACTCATTATAATTCTACGATTCTACCAATCTACAGTCAACACATCGAGGATGTATCTGTTTGTTTGCAAAATTCGTGAAACCGGTTCCGCATGAGAACTTTACATGCCAGGATCTAGCTGATGTCGTTCTTCGGTTGATTAAACAGTCCCAGGCCACGTTTAAGAAGGAAATTCCCATGACAGTTAGACCTACAGATGAGTTTTATGTTTGATGTCGATGTGTTGTCTGACCGTTTAGACACCCTTTCGTCACCCTTTCTTTGCCGATCATAATCTTTTTTTCACTTTATGTCTATATATTTATTGTACTTGTAAGCGGGTGGTTGGAACGGACTTAATATTTCTGTCACTTCTTCGGGAGATACAGAAATGTTAACGAATCTTTAGGTTTTTATTCAATGTATTGTTAAAGAATCCAGTGGTTGCACTGAAGAGTACCCGTCTTTGATTATTCATTGAATATATTGAATATTTGTTTAGTTGTTTCGTACAAGTATCGCGTCCTTTCTTTTATGCTCATTATTTATGTAAGTAGGTCACTGTTTATACATTTGTCAACTATCTTTCTCTTGTCTTAGTGTTGCATTTAAAAACGACTTTCTGTATTCGTACGTTAATTTTCTGTCTTGTTTAATTTATTAATATTTTCATATATTTCCTTTCTTTTATAATTTATGTCCTTGTTATACTTAGTTTCTTTATATTCGTTATGAAACGTGCTGTAATTTGAGTACAATCATCATCATCTTTGGCCTTAACCTGTGCCATCCATCTTCGTTGTTCATTCACATCGCTCTTTTACATGACTTTATTTGACATTGAATTTACTTGACATTAATAGGTGTTATTATTGTGATAACTGCTACTATATTGATAGTGTTTAAATAATACTATATAAAGCAGGTAGATTTACCCACACTACAGTGATATCGTCCTTAGAGGATTTTAGACAAGAAGGTATAAGAAAGGACTTATCAGGAAAGGAACTAGATGATTAATCGGATACCAAATATGATAAAAATGTAGCACACAGAGACAGAATAGCGGAACGTGAACTAAGGGCACAAGAAAATGAATTGAAAGCTAGGGAGCTTGCTCGGATAGAAAAAGATCGTGACCATGAACAAGCCTCAAAAGATAAAGATCGTGACCATGAACTAGCATTAGATAAAATGAGAATTGAGGCAAAAGAAAGAGAAGCTGATAAGGAACGTGAATTTCAACGAATAAAATTGGAAAAGGAATTGGAAATGGCTAGGATCCAGGCTCAGGGTTCTGGTGGACACTCTGGATCATAGTGATCATTCTTCTTGGCTTCCAAAATTTAAATTGCCAAATTTTATTGATTCTCGAGACTGCATCGATAGTTTTTTTACAAAAATTTGAGATGAAAGCCAACGATATGAAAATACCTAAAGAACGCTGGAGCAATCTATTGTCAGGCCATTTAACTGGTAATTCCATGAAATGTTTCATGCAATTGGATGAACAAAGTCGATTAGACTTTGATATTGTCAAACAGGCTCTTTTGAGAAAATTTCAACTCACAGAAGAAGGTTTTAGAGAAAAATTTCATAATATAATACCTGATAAGAAAGTTGACTTTGGAGAATTTGTCTCCTCTATTAAGCTATACCTCAATCGTTGGATTGATTTGGCTAATATCCCTAAAACATACGAAGGGTTGATTGATTTAATGTTAAGAGACAAAGTTCTCTCAGCGAGTAGTGCCGAACTTAAAGCTTTTTTTGCAGGAAAGACGTCCAAAGACTATTGATGAATGTGAGACACTCGGACGTCAATACGTTACAGCCCATCCTGACAGAGAGATCAAGAGGGCTACACCTGATGATACATTACCGGTTTGTGCGGCTTATCATGATAATAGAGTTGGAGAGTACCGTCAGCGCCCTAAGAGTGCAGATGGTCGACATAGGTTTGCCTTCAGGTCCTCCTATAGAGCAAGGTACAACTTTCCTCGAAGGCATTCACCTTCACACTATGGTAGGAATAGGTTTCCAGATTACTCCAACAGAGGTCGTGAATATCACAACGGTAGATGGGGTGATGATAATTATCACAGAGGTTACAGACAATCTTCCATTGAAAGACCACAATGGAATGATAGGTTTCAGGGTGATCAAAATGATGAGGTAGACAATAATAGGAAGGCTGGTAACCAAAGTGGTAAACGACATGAAAGCAGAACCAAACGACATGCCAATGTTTGCACAGAGCATAGTATGAATGATACAGATCATGCTAATACATGTGTGTCCTATGCATCCACTGACAATAATATTGAAACACATCATGCCAATGTGGCTGTTACGGATTCTATAAACAATGATAGCTGTCCGGGTTGTAAACCTTTATTTCAACCTAATGGTAGGGTAATGCTGAGCTGTGGTCATGCGTTACCCACTCTAATGTCAGTCTCTGCTACTGATAAATTGAATGTGCAGCATGGGTTTGTGAATGGTCAACCCGTCTCTGTTATTCGGGATACTGGTTGCACAACGATTGGAGTTCGTCGTTCTCTAGTTGACGACACAGCTCTTACTGGGCGTTACGTGAAGTGTATTACGTTTGGGGGCAATATAGAGTTATACCCAACAGCGACTATATTGTTATGTACACCATTCTTATCAGACCAGGCTGAGGTGTGCTTGTTGCCTGAACCACCAGTTGATCTTGTGGTGGGAAATGTGGCTGGTGCTAGGGAATGTTCCCAGGCTACAATTGAAAAATGGACTCACCACAACCCATCAGGCGCAAAGGCTTCGGGTACATCCCCACATGTCCATGATACACATATTAGTTCTACACCAGTTTCATACAACACCGTTCGACATTCGCATTGTAGATCACCTCCATATTCTTGTGAGAACACTATTATGGTCCGTAATGTTCCTTCTGGCGCCAAATGGTGGTCGCTCAGAAAAATTTTTCTTTATGCGGGACATGTTCAACACGTCCATGTCGCATATAGTGGCAATTCTTTACCTACTGTGGAATTCATTCGTTTCCGCTCTCCTTCTGATGCCAACAGAGCTGTTAGGCTCATGAACATGTCCTCATATGCTAGCCATATACTCGATGTTCGATTACATCGTCATCTTCGACATTGATTAGATTAAGGCTCATTGTTTGCACGCCACTCTCTGAAACTCTGCACCACGCACTTTATTGTTGCATTCTTGGGTGCATTTCTTTTCTAGACCGGATGTTTGGCACTACATCTATTTCTACAATAGGTCTATCAACTACACTTCTTGGCTCTTCTACATTCAGCATTTCTTGTCTACTACTATCCTATATGTATGGACTTACATCGTCTTTGACTTTACTATTTTTTCTTTTATCATGAATTCATCAAGCACTTTACTTCTTTTCCACTGTCTGCCTTGACGTGCACGGGTGCACAATTAAAAATTAAATGGTCAGATACCTATAATCGATCATTAAATATAATTCATTCTGCATTTTCTAGACATCATATCTTTACGATGTATAATGCCACTAAACATTTTCCTCAGATACTTCAGACGCATCGGGAATCGGTGGCTGTTTGATGCAATTATGGTACGACAAGCTTCTTCCATACATTTACATCAGCAAGAAGCTTCTTCCAGCAGAACTACGGTACGCGGCTGGTGAGCGTGAGTTGCTCGCCATCGTGTGGTCAATTTCAAAATTATCGAAGTATCTTCTGGGTTGCAAATTCATCCTCCAATCGGATCATGTGCCATTGACAGCGCTTAAAACCAAGACTTACAACAACCCGTGACTACACCGCTGGTTCCTTTTGTTGCAGGAATTCCACTTCGATATTCAGCCGATTCGTGGGGCCGAAAATTGGCTGGCTTATCTTCTGTCAAGGTGGTCTGAAGACAGTGACTGATACTATACTAACAGTCCCGAAGACATGACGTCTCGTTCACAGTTGTCCATAAGAATCGGGAAGAGAAACACCGTTGATGTTCAGATTGACTTACCAGTTACACGTACTACCGTCTGAACTCGTATATCGTCGAACTGATTGTCGCTTACTAGTTGCTACTATACATTCCTTAGCGCCAGTGGACAAGACATTTAGTGATAAACTGCCAAAGGGTTTATGTACTTAACAACAAAAAAATCAGGAGATATAAGGGATAAATTAACATTATACCTAGTATTGACATTTACTAACACACATATAGCTTATACATTATTTTTTAATTAAAGTGTTCAGGGTATATTTTAAAATGGTATCACTGTGCATCTGCATCAATGACATACAAGTATGGCATCACTCGCATATAAACGTACAGTGAAATCTTCTTCAAAGATGAGGAACTCTATGACTTTTAATTCATATCGAGATTAATTAATTCCTATTATTAGTAGTTCATTAACTACATTTATTATTTTAACATATCTACCAAGTGGTATATTTTATTAGTTTGGCGTTTCGTTTATACCCTTAGGGGTCGATTAATCGGCTCACTGATTAATTTATTGTCTTACCTAGCGTTCACCCGAGGCAAGCGCTCGCGGGACGAGGGGTAATGTTGAGAGCGCATCATGGGGCGAAGCGATCTTGAAAAAGGTATATTTGGAGAGATCGCTATGCACCATGATGTGCCTCACTAAAACACTAAAAATGTGGTCATTGACTATGACTAAGCACGGTAGTGAAGCATGACGGGGAGTCCATAGTTACGTTTTGTGTATTGGACAGTGTCGGCTTATGTGGCGTGGTCTACTCGTGATGTATAGAGAATTCTGCTTATAAAATGTGTTCAAGAGTCTAGATTTTGATACAGAAATAATGTAAGATTATAATTCAATATGGGACAAACCCATTTCGTCAGGATATGTATAATCCACGGTAAGGAATAGGCGCGATTGCCCGAAGTATGTATTGAGAGACATGTCAAGCATGTAAAGCTATAAACATTTGAAGAATATATTTATTTGCCGACTAAACGAAAGTGTGCACGAAGGCACAAAACTACAATAATATGAACATTGATGAAAATTATAATATGTCAAGAATGTCTGATAAAGAATAAAGAAAACGGACAAAATTATAAATGTGCTAGGAAAGCACGAACGTATTATTATTAATAGGAGGAAGAAATGAAGTAATCGGTTTTCAATTTCAAGATGTAAAATTATGTTGGAGCAGTGTGTCGCTCATGAAAGTCTTATGTATATTAAAAAAATGGAAGTCGTTCAGAGGTCTTCAGATATCTTTGAAAGTTTTTGGATTCTGTATTTTAACATTCAACAATTGACAGTTTGTTCCAGTTGGTGGAGGAATACGATTATTAATATGTATAAGAACGATTACAAGAAACGTTCTGGCCAGTTAAAGAGAAAACCCTAGACAACCTATTTTGTTCTTAACAGGGTCTATACTATATATTTTACTATCTATTCAATCATCTATTCTCTAACCATCTTGTTCATTAGACGTTCACACGTTTAACCTGCTAACTTTACACACCTGTATCCTGGACTCTGTCAGGTGTAAACTTGATGCTAGTGCTTCCCTCGTGAAGCCGTCTGGATAGTGGGAGCTCCTGAAGGCTGACTCCAGGGCGTTCATCTGATGGCAGCTGAAGTTCGTCCTGGTGCGTCTTCTGCTGGAATGTTCTGGTGCTGGTGGGCAACGATGATATGGAGAATAAAATAGACTATAAAGTGAATGCAAAAATACTAATAATAATAAACAAATGCAAAGAAGAGAGTCGATAACAGTTGTACAACAGATACTGAATTAGAAGTCGTAACATATTTGAAACAAGACAACAACGTCTTTCATATTTCGACATGCATACTATTATAACCGACGGACCTGCTGTCTAGGTTGAACGGGACACGGCAAGCTAAAACCAAACAAAATTCCTCAAACAAAAGAAAAATGTGTCAATATGGAGATGGCAACAAGAATAGGAGATGAATCTGCAAAAACAAAAGTAACCTGACGAAAATATAGATAACTGGTTATCATTCTAAAAATAGCTATTTTTTTAATAGTAATCGAGTAGTCGTTATGCATAAAAATACGTCACTAGGGTGAAGGTTAAATATTAAACAGAGGTTGCACTTTACTACCAATGAAAAAGTAGAAATTCAAGGCGGAAGTCGTTAGTGGAAAATTACCAGCGACGTTCTGTAACTCCAAAACGTTCTAAAAAAACTAGATCTTGTCATTTCTGCGCGTTTGAACCTTTGATTTTAATATGAATAAAAACTTACAGACCTAGGTTTTTGAATGTTCGGGAGATTAAAATATATATTAATCGTACTGAAAGTTTGATTCAGTCTGCTGTACAAGTCTATTCTGCTATTCAATCTGCTGCAGAAACGAGTTTTGCTGCTAAATTGATGCTGTCGCAGTTTTGGCTACTATCATTTCTGTTCCGTAGGTGGTGGACTTGAGCCGATGATCAACGCAGCATATTGCGGGCATTCGTTTGTTGTTCGCCATTGAGACAATCTGCTGCTTCTGAACTCAGAGGACTGACAATATTGCCAAAAGAGATCCCGTGCTCATCGGGTAGTAATGCCTGTATGATGAGTCGTCCGTCGCATTCTACTGTAGTAAGAAACCAGTTGGTACAATATTTCGATCCACCTGCTCGACTGGCTTTGTGCCTTGTTGTTACGATACAACTACACTACGTGATACTGCTGCAATTCGCTTACGATTCTATTTCGTGTATCCTGAAGGATGTAAATATTGCCGCCTTCTTATCGGATCTTCAACAGCTGAAGAAGAGAGACCTTCTATGCAGTAAGTGCAAATATATACGATCAATAACAATCATCACATACAGAATTTGCTTGGTATTAAAATCTGAAGTCTGCGTTTGAAAGGGAAGAACAATCTCAACAATTTTGTGTGTGTGGAAAATACGGAAGCGACGCGCATTGCAATGTGCTTGGAGTGAAAGTTATCTTGCACATCCATTAGAGCCATCCCACTTGGAGGTCAATAATCTTTTTTTATTCGGAGTTCACATACCTCTTCGCGCGTAACCCGTCAAAAATGACGGACAATTTTAATAATTCAGTTTCATAATGTTAAAAAAAAAATACCTAATACCTTTAACTTTTTTTTTTTAACTTTAACATTCTGCTAAACTAGAGATAGAGGAATTATTACTTTTAATATTTTAATTATAAAAATCACTACAGGCAGGAATTAAGTTGGACGAGCTTTCATTCCATGCATGAATTTAGAACCAAACGATACTAGCATTCCTGTCATCTTGAGACTCCGTCAGGTTTCCTGTTATCTTAGCAGTTGCCATGACAATCAACAAAGCACAGGGACAATCATGTGATCATGTAGGTGAACATTTTCCAGAAACAGTAATTTATTTGTTTTTTTTTTAGTTTCCGGGTTTTGCCTTTTTGTGGCAAGGCACGTATCTTTCAACCTAGACTTAATTCGTTTGGTTATATCGGAGCGCAACTTACGAAATAGCAAAAACTACTATACAAGCTACATTCACGTCCAAATGGGAAAGAGAGCACCCAGGTCATTTAAAAAATGATGCACATCATCAGCTATCTAGGAGAGAACATGTCACCATTTTTCGGCTACGCACTGGACACAACAGATTGAAATACTATTTATACTGTACCAGAAGTACAAAATTGGTGAAACAGATCTCTGCACCTACGGCACCAGCCCAATGACAGTCGAACACCTGCTCCAGTCATGCCCAACCTATAACAATGAACGGAGTAGCATATGGCAACAACCCACTTATGTCAACAAAAAACTGTTTGGAGATGTCAGGAACCTTGAGCTAATAATTAGAGTTATTAATGTGGAAGTCTGAGGGCGAAAGAGGAAGAAGAAGAAAGAAGAACATATTGGAGCGCAATTTGCCATTTAAAAATAAGTCAACTCAGTAAACTGAAGCGATGTGTTGATAAATACTAAGTCCTGAAAAGGACTATTAGCATCTATCAGCTAGCATGAAGTAGCCCTGAAAAGGACTACTAGCCCGACAAGCGTCGATAGATACTGTGTCCTGAAAAGGGCTAACATTATCCATCTGCTGGTCCTGAAAAAAGAATTGTCCTGAAAAGGACTCACCAGCTACGCCAACACTGGCCATACTTCTTCAGTGTTCAGCGCGAACACCGGTTGTAGTGAATTCTTCTTCTTCTTCGTTCACCCTCAGATGTCAACTTGAATACGTTCAAAGAAAGCAGTGGTCAGCCTGAGGCTGTTGATATCTCCGTAGATTTTCTCCAGGAATGGTACTGGTGATGGCCGTATGCGTTTTCTCTGTTCCTATGGGGAGGAACCCAGACAATCTTAAAGTATACACTGAGGACACCATTAACCAAAGCAACAATTTTAAAAATAACCGTACACGTACCAAAAAAAAAA
This sequence comes from Oreohelix idahoensis, assembly GCA_024509875.1. NCBI lineage: Eukaryota > Metazoa > Mollusca > Gastropoda > Stylommatophora > Oreohelicidae > Oreohelix > Oreohelix idahoensis. The sequence continues at coordinate 101,690 of JAMPIV010008088.1, read as the reverse complement.
AAAAAAATTGTGATTAAAACAGTTGTTTTGTAATTAGTCACATGACACTGTATTCCCACTCCTCAGTGTTATAAATTTGTTGCAAATGCTGAACCTTCAGTATGTTGGCTTTAAATTGTCTCCCGTAACTATTTTGACGTGTACACGTGCTCATATTATTATAGTTACGATAATTCAAGCCTTAGTTGATCGGGAACAACCAACATCACGTGTGCACGAGATATTATCAGCTGTGTTATATCATACATTTGTACAGTAAAGGTCAAGGTTGTCCCATAGCAGATACTGCTGTAGGGGACGAAGTGTTAGAGACTTTACCGTACAAGGTCCAGCATCGAGAGTTGAGGTGACCAGTTCCCTTCCTTGCTGCCTTTTCCTTCATTAACTCAAAGTCAGATACCCATTTACAGCTGGGTAGACTGGAGCGTGTCGGTACCTTGATTCGAACCCGGTACGTTTGACGCGAGAGACCAGCGCTCTAACCACTCTGCCAGTCGAACAGTACATATATGTAATACAACAGAGGGTACTGGACTGAGTTGGTGCTGTGCAGACAAGCTTTTTTTTTTTAAATTTATTTGAAAGCTGTTATTGGCATTTTAAAATAGAAGTAACGCATTAAAAAGTTTGCAGTTAAAAAGAAATTGTATTTGGCAATATCTGGCTTCATTGTCGTGAAACGTTCAGTGGCGGCAGAACTGTGTGGTTACTGACAGAGCTATTAACTCTTAGTGTACGCGCTCAAAATCCACGTCTTTACGAGCTCATTTTAGTGAGTAAATTTTGAGACGCAACTGCCACTTCAAGTGGCTTCCCGTATTTTTGAACCAAACCGTGAACCACTTCAAGTGTCGTGCCATATACTAAGAGTTAACAAAAACAAATGTAAAATCTGCTCTACTCCGCGATTCAGACACATGGTTCATTGCACACGGACAACGCCGTCAGTGATTCAATTCTCTCCCTTAGATCACACTAGGAAGATCCGTCGCATCCCCCCCTCCCCCCCCCCTTCCCCCCCCGTATCAAATGATCTGAAGTAATAACAAACACAAACCTGCGACATAGAACCAGACAATAACCACAAGAGCTGGAGATTCAAGAGTTAAGGTTACGATAGAAATGGTACACGTTTGAAGAAACAACCAAACTATATAACCGAACATGTCTTTAGATAGAACCCATAGGGAAAGGAGCAGAATTGAGAGCGCCAAAGAAATAATTAATAAAAATGGTGAACTCATCTGCAGAGCTGAAAAAAGGCGACCCTAGATAGAAATTGGTGGAAAGTAAAATTTGCACCGTATGCTCCACATCAGTGTTTCTTAATCTTTTAGAGGTCCTGCACCCTTTTACAGTATCTTAAGTGTGATGATATCCGAAATTTCACCGATCAAAATATAGCACATAGGAATTACCGCGCCACCAAAATACTAGCTTTTATAACTCGGTCTCTCAAGGGTTAACCATAAAACGATCGTTAGAATTAATGCCAATGTGACGTCACAGACGTGCAAGCCTTTAACCAAAACGCACGTTTGAATGTTAGTATTGTTAGAAATTGTTTATTTCTTGGAAAAGGCAAGAGAGAGGGAAATTGGAAAGGGGGAAATGCATAGAGCCCGTTTGAATTTTAAAACTGAAACTAACTGTCCAAATCGAACGATAGGAAAAATAAAGACTAAAAGACGATTAAAATGATAAAAATTGTTGTTAGACATATCATATTCTTTAGTCTAAATATATTATCTTAATGTAGAAAGAAAGATATGTTATTTGAATAAATATAGAGGAAAACGAAAATGGTAAAAATAATAGCCAGAAGTGTGAAACCTTATGCATTAGATGACAGACGGTAGACTAAGTAAATATTATCGTTCTGTATTAAAATGACTTAGATAATACTAGCGATATGGTAGAATAAAGACATATATAGACGTGCATGGGGCTTCTTTACTGATGCTGGCCATATTAAGGGGTGTCTCCTGATTTGAAAATATTAGGTTAACTTTTTGAAAAAGACGCGTAGGAACGGAAGTCCCCTGATTGGTTGCTTAGAATAACTAAGAAGTGGGAATAAATACACAGAGAGACAAGCGTTCCTCGCCACTTTCAAATTATAAGTTCACTTGTGTAGTTATTGACGTATACAGACAAGTTGTGCTCATATGCCTTCGCTGTTCTGATAGTCAGCAGGAGATTCTGTGTGACCATTTATGGCCTGTAATTAACTTACATAGTGAAAAAATTCGATATTTCGGTAAGACCAACATTTATATAATTATTATTGTATTTGAAAATGTGTTTGCCATATTGACTAAGAATGAATATTTGAAGGGTGGAGTCCCAGTCGTACAAGTGCTACTGTTGCTGTCATTTTCGACGGAGTCATCTGTCAAGTTATTTGCTTATGTTTTTATCATAAGAATAATTGTGTCTTTACCTTGCGATGTCAGGTTGATTAGGGGTTGTCTTCCCTTGTTTGTTCATTCATTGTGTTTGACCTTTAGGGTCAAAGGTAGACAGTTCGGGCGTGGGCCCATGCGCAGGTTTTTTAAGCGCCAAGTTGAGTTACTTCCGTCAGGCCGGGATGTAAGCTGGCTTCGGAGGGACGAACGTCCATTGTGTTTTCGGGGAAAATCTTCGATGTGACTGCGTTGGCTGTTCTCCCCAGTGATTATCTGTACGTCGGAATGACGACAGAGTTCGTTATTATGTTCTGTGGATTCTGTGTAAGGTAACACCGACCTTTTCTACATTATTATGCTTCGGTGGCAGAACATGTTTAAGGTTACCAAGACTGTGAACTACAGCTCACCGATCCTACATTACAGGACTTATACATTATGCTCAAGATAGCTATGTAAGACTATTTGTCTTTAAACGAACCGAAGTCCAGCGATGAAGCTATATGGTGGGAACCGCATTGGCGGTATATTTATATCTACATAAGCATTACTGCAGGGTTGATGTTAACCTGCTTAAAAAAAGTACACAGATGACGTCATAACGAGGCCTGTGTTAAGGCTAATATATTACAGCCTGATAATGTACAATTGGCGGGGAGTGCCAAGTTGTACCTGTATGTCAAAGTGATTAAGGTATCTGACGCGTTTAGTCAGAGATACCATGGCGGCGCTATGAACTGTCATTATTGAAGAACATTGTATTGACCATGCACGAATATTCAAATGTTTACCAGCCTTTTGAATACCTGATGTATACCTAACGATTTCCGGTCAGCATGACCTTGTTTACACTGACTGTTCCTGTTGATGCTATGTGTGTTATCGTCAATAAATGTTGTGAAAACGTGCCAGCAGTCTTCAAGCATCCTTGACTACTGCATGTGAGTGTATGGGTTGCATTATACCACATATACGAGCTTAAACACATTCGCGCCTTCATTTGCACCCACACTCAGCTCATCATTACAAGTACCACACATCTTAACAACATGTATACTGTCTTGTGCAAGTGATCACCTCAACAAGAGAAAAAGACAGTTACATTTCTGGTAGGCCAGCTGATGGGGCTATATAAATCATTCTACACAGCACTCCAGCCTTAAACGGACACCCCACCAGGCTACTTACATTTCTGGTAGACCAGTTCCGTGGGCTCTTCTGATACATTTATGATGTTTCCAGTGTGGTCCAGAAATTTACATTACTGATGGGGCTATCTTCATGAGAAGGACAAGTGCACATTACATTTTTGATCTGTGGATCTAAGCTACACACTGGACAGCTGTAACACACATATTCTACACTTTCAAGTTTTGTCTACACAGGACAGAAATAGGTCATCAACTGTTGACCCAGATAAACAGTGCGAGCATTTATGTTATAATGCTACATAAACCAACATGACAAGTACTGGAGTTAACATCTAGGCGTTTGTTTCGTGGACCACAACTGCACGAGGCAAGTCCCTTACAGTAAACGGTACACGTTTCAGTCAACAACAGACTTTTCTACGCCCGAGCATTCAAGTTACATTGTTCGAGGTCAAGTTCCTGTTTGTAAACAGTACATGAAATTGTAAACATTCGATGTGCAAGACTCAAGATACGAGAAGGTCATAGTAACTTTATGTTCGTGAAAACCACTTCATGCTACAGTGGATCTGTCAATCAGTGCGTGCTTGACATTTTATTACTGTGTTCGCAAGGAGCAAGTTAGTTACTGTAATACCATGTGTGACTAAGCTTTATTTTGCAACACATTGAATTGATTGCTATTTATGTTACTTGTACTATTGTTGTGTATTTTTCTTGTGTTCTTTTGCGGGCTGGTTGGGTAAAGGTGACTCCTTTAGATAAATACCACGTAATAGAGGTTATCTATTGAGAGCGTGTCGTTAGGGACTGCAAATTTCCTTAATTGGAATTTGCTAGCGACAATCGTTGCTATTTACGTTTAGCTGTGCTGAAACTGTACTTATCGTTGTTTTTGTAATATTTTTTCTGTTCTTCAGTTTTGATTTCATTTGTTTGTATCTGTAGGTCTCTCCTTTCTTTTGTTTATTTCTTTACACCTTTTTGTTTATAACAGTGTTGCCATTTGTCTTGTTTACTTTTCGCGGTCATCAGTACACATTTGTGTAACATTTTCTTTACTTTTTGCTGTATTGTTTATTTGACTTCCGCGAACGTTTTCGGTCATTGTTCTGTATCTTTGTCTTTGTATTTATGATTGTACTACATTATTGTCATACACAGTCTACAAACATATACTTGGTCATGTATTATTATTATTATTATTGATAAGGTACACTCTTCATATAGAGATTGTTAATAAAATATTATTATATAAGATATTTGCACAGTGGGCTGATCACCTGCTTGCTAACCAATCTGATTACGGAAACAGCGATAGATTGTTTGGTCTGTTTTTGTTCCACAAAGACGCCACTAGACGTGGTGGAAACAGCAATAGATTGATCAATTTGTTGTTGCCCTAAGACGCCACTAGGCGTACTGGCCACATACTGCTTTGCCGGTTGGTGGCTAAGGATGGAAGAAGAAGAAGAATATAAGATATTTATACAAGTTCTTGGCTAAAAGACTTGTTATCCACAAAGATTGAGACAGGGTGGAATACATATTCAAGTTCTTTATAAAAAAGACTTGTGCCCATAGTGAGTGGGATATAAAGGAATTATTTTCCACAGGTACTCAAGTGATTTTTTGTTACATTATAAACAAGATAACCATACAAGGGTTTTGACTAAGACTAAGAGAGTGAAATAAAGTGAAGTGAGTATACAAGTCTAGCATTTCAGACTTGTCTCCCATTGAAGTGGGATAAGGTAATTTATTTTATTTTTTCAGGTTTCTGATCTCATTAGACAGAATGTCTAATTTGGATTTCTTCATCCAGCAAGGGTTAACCCTTGGTAAGTCTGGTAAAGAATTGGAAGAATATTCATCTGCTCAATTCGCCATTGCATTAAAGTCAGAAGAAAAGAAACAAAAAGAGGAAATTAAATTGAAAGCAGAAACGGAACTAAAGAAAGCAGAAGCTGAACAAAAGAAGCTAGATGCTGAGAATAGAAGATTAGAACTTGAAGAGAAAAGGTATCAAAGAGAAGCTGCTGCTGAGGAGAGAAAAGCTCAAGCTGCTGCTGAGGAGAGAAAAGCTCAAGCTGCTGCTGAGGAGAGAAAAGCTCAAGCTGCTGCTGAGGAGAGAAAAGCCCAAGCTGATGAGAGAAAATTCCAGATGGAAATGGAGGAGAGAAAACTTCAAGCTGCTGCTGAGGAGAAAAAACTCAAACTTCAAGCTGCTGCTGAGGAGAAAAAACTCCAACTTCAAGCTGCTGCTGAGGCTGAAATTAGAAAAATGGAACATGAGGAAAGAAAACAGAAAATGGAACTTGATGAAAGACTCGCAACTTTGGAGTTAGAGAAATTGAAATTGGCGAGTACGAGTGCTCAGCAAACAACTTCGAGTACGACAAAGGAGTTTGTTAGTAGGATTAAATTGCCTCATTTCAATCCTTTAAAGGATGACGTAGCGGATTATCTAGATAGATTCCAATTTTTATGCGATGCGCATAAGGTAAAAAAGGAAAAATATGTTGAACAGCTGATGGAATTTTTTACAGGTGACACAGTGACTACTCTTATGACAATAGACGAACATGAAAGGACTAATTATGATGTTGTCAGAGCAGCATTGCTAAAAAAAATACCAATTAAAAGAAGAAGACTATCGTCTTCGTTTTAGGACAATGTTGCCAGAAAATGGAGTAGATTTCTCTGAGTTTGTTACAAAAATACGTCGTACATTTACACGATGGGTTGAGTTGTCTCAGACTGAGAAAACATATGAAGGCCTAATGGACTTATTACTTCGAGATAAGGTTTTGTCATCTGTTAATGATTCTTTTCTTGCATTTCTTCATGAGCGTAAGCCTAAAAACTTAAAAGACATGGAGGAATACTGTTGTCAGTATGCCACCGCGCATCCCCATGCTACAGTTAGCAATTCTAAAGTGAAAGAAGGGTTGCCAGTTGCGTCGGCAGCACCATATGGCCCTAATTTCAATAAAAAATTTCAGGGTGCCCAACAAAACTGGAATAGGAGAAGTAATCAGAATTACACTCGTAAGCAGAGTAATCCAACATATGAAGGTTCTTCTTCTAAGAACTGGAGACAAGATGGTAGTTTTCGTAATTTTGGTGGTAGTAATCTTAGACACTTTCGCAAAGGTTATCACAATAATAACTATCTAAGCTCTCGAGATAACCATTCTCGACGTCAAGAATATGACGATGGTGAATTTAGAAACCGGGATTCAAACCGGAATGATAACTACAATAGACAATATGATAACAATTACAGGGGAAATGATAATCGCGGTAGACCTAGATATAACAAAAGAAAAGCTTTCCAACAGGCAAACTCTGCACAACAAGAGTTTGATGGAGCCTGTAATCAAGTAAATGATAGTGGTAACTCTAAGGCTATCACTGGTTGTGCTTTCGATTTTGGGAGAGCAACTGAATGCCCCCAATGCTTAACATTGTTCGACTCATCGACTGTATCTACCCTAAGTTGTGGTCACCCTCTTCCTGCTCTACCTGCTACAGTTGCGCATGATGGGAGAAGATCTCTCATCTTGCATAACGGTTTAGTGAATGATAGGCGGGTCTCAGTACTTTTCGATTCGGGATGTACTACCGTCGGGGTTAGGGAGTCTCTGATAGATCCTTGCTGTGCCACTGGAAAAGCGATCAAATGTGTTACATTTGGTGGTACTATGGAAAGTTATCCTACTGCTATTATTAGGATTGACACTCCCTTCTTCACAGGAGATGTCCATGCATGTCTTCTTCCTAATCCTATTGCGGATCTTATAATCGGTCGTATTCATGGCGTTAAGGAATGCACCCCGCAACAAATTTCTATTTGGGAAGAACAAAACATTCAAACGGTCAATGCAGTGGTGACAAGAGCTCAAGCTCTTAATCCCCCAACTTCATCTGATGATAGTAATGAAGTTGATAGCCAAGACGAGCACTTGGTGATTTCCCATGACTCGTTTGTTAAACGTCAAGAAGAGGATCCTTCTTTGAAGAAATTCTTCCTTCTTGCAAAGAAAGGGGATCCCAATCAAAATACGAATCACAAATCGTATATCACTATGAAGAATGGTATATTGGTACGAATGGTACAACACTCGGACAAGTCTATGCACTCGCAAATTCTTGTGCCTAAGTGTATGAGAGCCTTAATTCTTCAGCATGCACACGATTCTCAGTGTGCTGGACATATGGGTTTTTCCAGAACTAAAACTAGAGTCCTTGCGTCTTTCTTTTGGCCATTTGTTAATAAAGACATACGAATTTATTGCCGGTCTTGTAAAATTTGTCAAGAGGTCAAGTCTAGAGGTCCAAGACATGCTGCACCTATTCTTCTTCTTCTTCTTCCGTCCTTACCCACCGACCGTCAAAGCAGTCAGTGGCCATTACGCTGCAGAGATATTTTCCGATTCAACGGAAAATCAATCCATTTGCCGTTTCCGTTTCGAGAAAATGGCTATAGACATTATTGGCCCGTTTAAGATTAAGTCAGCCAGAGGACACCAATTTATCCTCACTTGCGTTGACATGTGCACGCGTTGGCCAGAGGCTATTCCTCTGAAGAGCATATCAACTGTCGATATCGCTGATGCTCTTTGGCTCATATTTTCTCGTCTGGGATTCCCCGGAGAAATATTGTCAGACCACGGCAGTCAATTAATTTCGGACATTATGTCTCAGGTAATGGCTACGCTAGACATTAAAAGGTCTCTCAGTAGTATTTATCATCCGATGTCCAATGGATTGGTTGAACGTCTTAATAGGACACTAAAGAACTTACTGGGCAAGATAACGGAAGATCATCCTGATGATTGGGACAGGGTCCTACCTGCAGCTCTCTTTGCCTATAGAGAGGTTCCCAACGAGCATACAGGGTTTTCTCCTTTCGAACTTGTCTTTGGCGCGCAACCGCGCGGTCCGATGTCCTTATTACACGATTTGATAACTTCCGATAATATTGACGATGATACACAATCGTCATATGAATATGTCATTGCTCTTAGGGAGAAAATTATCGAATCGTGCAGATTAGCAACTTCATCTTCCGAATTTGCGAAAGAAAAGGCTAGGCGATTTGCTAACAAGAAAAGACGCCTACGTCAACTTTGTCCTGGAGACAAAGCGTTTGTCTTACTTCCCTCAAGAGAGAACAGACTTCTCATTTCATGGAAAGGTCCATACACTATAGTCTCGAAAATTTCAGATGTCGACTATATCGTCGATGTGGATGGAAAGCATAAAACCTTTCATATAAATATGCTTACAGAGTTTATTGAACGTCCAGACTATTTGCAGCCTATTTTCCAGGCGACGGACGACTCTCCAGTCCAACATGGTCACATCTCATCCCTGTCCGTTATACAGGATGAGGAAACTATTTTTTCTGACGTTAACTTACCTCTTCCTGCGATTCCACTTAATTCTACGGAATCATGGAAAAACGTTACCGTTTCTTCGAATTTGTCTTTTGAGGAGCAACGTCAAGTATCCTCTACGCTACAATCGTATCAGGATGTCCTTACCGACATTCCTGGACACACAGATGTCATAGAACATGACATCATACTTACTGATCGTAATCCGATCAGAGTAAGACCATACCCAATACCTATTCATTTTCAAGCACAGGTCGAGAAAGAATTGGATGAAATGATTCAACTGCAAATAATTGAACCATCCACTTCAGCTTATTCTTCGTCGATAGTTATTGTTCGAAAGAAAGACAATAACATACGTCTTTGCGTTGACTATCGCAAATTAAATCAAGTTACGAAGTTCGATGCTGAACCTATGCCTTTATTAGATGATCTACTTATTAGACTTTCTAAAGCTAAATTCTTTACTAAACTAGACTTGTCGAAAGGTTATTGGCAAGTCCCACTGACGGAACACGCCAAACCTCTCACTGCTTTTTCGACACCTAGGGGTCTGTTTCAATGGAATTTTATGCCTTTCGGGCTTATGAACGCCCCAGCGACTTTCGTGCGCATGATGCGACGAATTCTATCAGATCGTGCAGATGTCATCGCATATTTAGACGACATCTGTCTTTTCAGCGATACTTGGGAAGAACACTATTTGGGTCTAAAGGAATTGCTATCTACTTTACGTGAGCATAGTTTGACTGCAAAACCCTCTAAAGCTTTTGTTGGGTTTAGTGAAATTTCTTTCCTAGGTCATCGGGTTGGTCATGGTCTGTTGAAGACAGAGGACCAAAACATTTCGAAGATATTAAATATCTCGGTTCCGAAGACAAAAAAGCAAGTGCGTAGTCTATTGGGATTAATACAATTCTATGGAAGATTCATTGAGAATCTGTCCTCCATTATGGCACCACTTTCAACGTTATTGAAAAAAGGTTCTCCTAATATGGTGCGTTGGTCCAAGAATGCCAATCTTCATTGGTACAGGTTAAGAATTTGTTCTCATCTCATCCTATCTTAAGACTACCAACGATTGATAAGACTTTTGTTCTTCGTAGTGATGCCTCTTCCACTGGGATTGGAGCGGCACTAATGCAGGAGTATTCAGGAACTCTGCATCCTGTAACGTATATCTCTAGGAAGCTAAATGCGGCAGAAATGAATTACTCGGTTTTAGACCGTGAATTGTTGGCTATGGTTTGGTCCATTCTTAAGCTACAAAGGTTCCTTCTGGGCGCGCATTTCTTTATGGAAACCGACCAAAAAGCTCTTACGGCTATGCAAAGTAAGGATTTGAAGAGCTCGAGATCTACTCGTTATGCTATTGCTCTTCAGCCTTTCCATTTCACGGTGCGAGCTATCCGTGGTTCGGATAATGTGATGGCGGACATATTGTCTAGATGCCCACATGATTCCAATTAAATCTTGTGTCCTAGTTTTTCCTGATACACTTTCAGACTTAAGTCTGTCCTTAATATCCTAAAATATGGTAATACAAATGTATTTGGATAATGTATAAAGAATTTAACAAATTTGATTTTGTCCATCCATCAGTGATATGTTGCTAATATAGCATTGTAATTCATGATATTTGTATATTGCTATAATTATAGTATTTGATAATGTTTGATATATGATTGGTATTGCCAGCAACTTAGGTTTCTTTAAGGGTACCCGCTGAGTATGTTTGGCTTAGAGGAAATATTTTCTCTTATGATGGGGGATGATTTTTACTCTCTCCAGACGCTTTATTTTATGCATCTATTGTACCTGATATTAGGCTCATTCTTTCATGAGCACATAATTGATGCTTGTGCTATCTTGCTCATGGACATATTTTTAAAAAAATGTATCATTTTTTTACAGGGGGGTTGTAGTAATATGTTGCTGTCATTTTCGACGGAGTCATCTGTCAAGTTATTTGCTTATGTTTTTATCATAAGAATAATTGTGTCTTTACCTTGCGATGTCAGGTTGATTAGGGGTTGTCTTCCCTTGTTTGTTCATTCATTGTGTTTGACCTTTATGGTCAAAGGTAGACAGTTCGGGCGTGGGCCCATGCGCAGGTTTTTTAAGCGCCAAGTTGAGTTACTTCCGTCAGGCCGGGATGTAAGCTGGCTTCGGAGGGACGAACGTCTATTGTGTTTTCGGGGAAAATCTTCGATGTGACTGCGTTGGCAGTTCTCCCCAGTGATTATCTGTACGTCGGAATGACGACAGAGTTCGTTATTATGTTCTGTGGATTCTGTGTAAGGTAACACCGACCTTTTCTACATTATTATGCTTCGGTGGCAGAACATGTTTAAGGTTACCAAGACTGTGAACTACAGCTCACCGATCCTACATTACAGGACTTATACATTATGCTCAAGATAGCTATGTAAGACTTTTTGTCTTTAAACGAACCGAAGTCCAGCGACGAAGCTATATGGTGGGAACCGCATTGGCGGTATATTTATATCTACATAAGCATTACTGCAGGGTTGATGTTAACCTGCTTAAAAGTACACAGATGACGTCATAACGAGGCCTGTGTTAAGGCTAATATATTACAGCCTGATAATGTACAATTGGCGGGGAGTGCCAAGTTGTACCTGTATGTCAAAGTGATTAAGGTATCTGACGCGTTTAGTCAGAGATACCAGGGCGGCGCTACGAACTGTCATTATTGAAGAACATTGTATTGACCATGCACGAATATTCAAATGTTTACCAGCCTTTTGAATGCCTGATGTATACCTAACGATTTCCGGTCAGCATGACCTTGTTTACACTGACTGTTCCTGTTGATGCTATGTGTGTTATCGTCAATAAATGTTGTGAAAACGTGCCAGCAGTCTTCAAGCATCCTTGACTACTGCATGTGAGTGTATGGGTTGCATTACACCACATATACGAGCCTAAACACATTCGCGCCTTCATTTGCACCCACACTCAGCTCATCATTACAAGTACCACACATCTTAACAACATGTATACTGTCTTGTGCAAGTGATCACCTCAACAAGAGAAAAAGACAGTTACAGCCACTTCAACATGTTATGTAAAATCATTAAATGGGGTTAGATAATCTTATAGCTTCATGTAAAAGCCCTACAGCTTTACTTGTACTTTGGGAGTTAAAAGAAAATATATAAAGAGGGAAGCCAACATCAAACTTTGTGTTGTTTCACCGAGTTGCTAAGAAAAATATTGTCCTTTGTAGAAAAGCCAGACAGGCTTTCTGACATTGTGGGGAAAGAACTTAATAAAATCCTTACAGTTTTACTTAAAAGTTGGGATAAAAAGAAATTAATAATGGAAAAGACTTTAATGAATAATGTTTGAGTTATAGCCAGAAAATCACTGGCCATCTTTATGTAATACAGGTTATTACCTGAATGTATTTACGAAATTATAATATTGTATTATGACTAGGAAGGTGTAAAAACATATGTTTGAGATACTTAATGATGAACAGAGCACTCTACCAGATGGGCACAATAATTATTTATGTATTATTTTCCGATTTTTGATCTGTTGATACATGTAAACCTGTTAAGAACGGAGATAGGTCAGAATATTATTTTGAGGGAAATTAATCCTCTACTTCCAGAATTTCTGGGTGAGAAACTGAAGTGAGCCAGTCACGTTTGTGTTCAACAAAAGTACCTGTTTGAGGCCATATGAATTGAGTGCCTTACCTTATCTCGAATCCTGAAAGCTGTGCAGTGCTGTGTGCATGCAGACTTATAACCAGGACATCGCAGAATTTTCTACACATATCTAAAGATAAGCCCTTGTGTTTTGGGGCCTTGTTAATTCACTGACTGATCCTCCACCACCGATTATATCAACAAGATTATAAAATATGATGACATTATTGATCCCCCAAATATGTGCTTAATTTTGGAAGAGAGTACTACACTAAGAACACTTCCTAGTTCAGGAAATAATAGACTTTAGTAGTTAAACTGGTATGTGTGTAAATATATCTTGACGTTTAATCTTTTATGAATCAACTCAATTATAATTAATACATTTGTAAAAAATTGATCAGACCAAAATTCAATAGTGAGTTGCTTACTTACTTGTTTATTAACTTTAACGTATGGTTGTTGTTATTTTCTTCACATACATTGCATATACCCTAGACATCTAGCTACACAACACCCATACATCAGGACATATAATTTGGGATAATATACATAGCGGGTGGTAGTCATTGGTGGAAGCAATAAAGGTTCCCTGACATATATTTTTAGAAATTAAACTTCCTCAGGGGCTTGCATAGCTGACTTCACATCTGCTACACAAATATATACATAGTTAATATCTACCCACCACATTAAGAAGTCTCACACCCAGATGCGTCCCTAAACCATTTGGCACTAGGGGCGGATCATACTTTTGGCACCCCCTTCTGATAATGAAATACACATGCAAGTATATTTTTAACATAAGTACTATCATAATAGTGTCCGACGGCACCCCCTTCCTGGCTGTCACCCGGGGCGGATCGCCCCCCTCGCACCCCCCTTAGTACACCACTGCTCACACCCCTTTATCTTCCAGCTCGCAAAACATGCCAGAAATGCTTTAGAGAAAATCCGGAACTTGTGTTATGAAACAGTCAAGCTCATAAAGTTTTATAGAAAAGTTAATTTGTGTTATTAACTAAGGCGAAAATTCTGACAGTGGGTATTTGTATAATAACGATTCCCACGGCAAAGGTGAAGATGATGCAGGCGTGGTTTCCAACCTCACAAAAAATACCTCGTGACCACTGATGCATTAAACGCATGCGACTTTCTGGGCAAGTTGAACTTGGCACGCGTCGTGTCTTTGCAAAGCCGGAGATATCTCTTAATTCTACAGATGTTAACAGTTGAATTTTATTTAAAATCTTAATGAATACAAAGTTTGCACATACTTGTACCAAGACGAGAGTTATCTATTAAAATGCAGTTGATATAATTAGTGGTCGGTAATTATTAAACAAACACATTTAAGTGATAGTCGCTCCGCAACTACAAGAGACGTTGGACGCAGCAATAAATCCGGTAATTGGAGCGATTGTCGATCCTGAGGATCAGTTGTGTACATAACTTAATAGGCGTTTTTTTTTTTAAGATTTGCTCGCTGGCACAAACATTGGCTTGTCTCTATTAAATTTGTTTCAAACCAGCAAGAAATCGTAGATCGTCTGAAACAGAGAGGTATCAATTAGAGTGTATGATAGCACCACAAGACAGTCCATCTTGTGTGGGGGTTGGAGTGGCTCAGAGGTATCAATTAGAGTGTTTGATAGCACCACAAGACAGTCCATCTTGTGTGGAGGTCGGAGTGGCTCAGAGGTATCAGTTAGAGTGTTTGATAGCACCACAAGACAGTCCATCTTGTGTGGCGGTCGGAGTGGCTCAGAGGTATCAATTAGAGTGCTTAATAGCACCACAAGACAGTCCATCTTGTGTGGGGGTCAGAGGTATCAGTTAGAGTGTCTAATAGCACCACAAGACAGTCCATCTTGTGTGGGAGTCGGAGTGGCTCATAGGTATCAATTAGAGTGTTTGATAGCACCACAAGACAGTCCATCATGTGTGGGGGTCGGAGTGGCTCAGAGGAATGGTGTCCGCCTCTAATTCTAATAGGGGAATATATTTCATAATAATATTTTTCAGAAACAGTGGGTCCTAATGGTATCTTACTCCCCCCTGATCGCCTGGGTAGTGAGATCGGATACCTAGCTTCTAATAATAATAATAAATTCTTTAAGCGCCAAACACGGCGCATAAGGCAGAAACCAGTGCTCTCCAGGTTGTTCGTTGTGACGCCACTCCTCTTAGCTCTTGCACATTATTTAGGCCCAACGTTCTTCCTTCTCTTATTATTGTTCTTCTGAGTGTTTCTTTTGGTCTTCCTTTTTTCCGCTTACCCTCAGGAACCCAAGTGAGCGCCTGTAGTGGTATTCTGTTGTTTTGCATTCGTAGGACATGACCGATATATGACCATCGTCTTTTCCTTACCTAGCTTCTAGGATAAGGGCAAATAAAACAATAATAATAAATATTTTAAACACACGCTTTTAATGCACTAAAAAGCTAAAAATAATTGTTCAAGGAGATTATACCTTGCAGTCAAAAAAAAGTAACATAAAACTGACAAAAAGCGAGGGGCGATTAAACGCTTATCATATATTTTATCCATAAGTGTCTAATGAAGTATAAAGCACAAGTTAATTTGATGCAGAATCAGTGCCCCACACTTTTTGTGGTTACCCTATCCTGTAAAAAAATTTAAACCACATAAAAATTCAACAAACACGGACAAGTCAATTAAGAAAAATAAAACACAGCCATCCATGACAGTGGAAGGTCCTCTCGCAGTGAGGCGTATGATGCAACACAGAGAAAGCTGAAAGGAGTCTGTGTTACTGGCTAACCTTCTTTCTTCTAGGAGAATCTCCAGATTTGGCACCTGAAATGTTCGGACATTGAACGAACAAGGGAAAACGGTACAAGTAGCAGCAGAAATGAAGGAATATAAAATCGAGGTTCTGGGACTGTGTGAAACAAAGTGGAAGGGGGTAGACAAGAAGAAACTCATCACAGGTGAATTGGTGCTGTCCTCAGTACATGAAGACGAAAGTTCACACAACAGTGAAGGATAGCTCTTATGTTATCTAAAGAAGCACATAAAGCACTCATTGAATGGGAAGCCGTTGGACCCAGAATAATAACAGCTACTTTTAAAACAGCTAAAAAAGAAAATAAATGTAAATGTCATCCAATGTTATGCACCAACTAATGACAAAGAAGAGTCTGCGAAAGAAGCATTTTATACTAGACTGCAGGAAATTATGGAAAAAGTAAAAAAAAGAGACATCACAATTTTGATGGGTGACATGAATGCAAAGATAGGTACAGTCAACACCGGCTTTGAAAAAGTCATGGGAAAACATGGGCTAGGAATAATGAATGAAAATGGGGAACTATTCTCAAACTTCTGTGCTTAAAATCAACTGGATTTAGAAGGAAGCATGTTTCCACATAAGAGAATACACAAGACAACATGGATATCACCAGACAATAGAACAGAAAATCAGATTGATCATATATGCATAAACAAGAAGTTTAGATCATCATTGCAGGATGTAAAGGTAGATAGAGGAGCAGATGTGGCATCAGATCACCCCCTTCTGATAGCCAAAGTAAAAATGAAACTCAAGAGATATGCAACAATGCAAAGTTATAGACAACAATTTAATGCAGAACACATAAGAAATCAAGAAACAAGAGACAAATTTGCGGTCACAATATCCAACAAATTCCAAGTGCTCCAACAGTACTACATCTTCCAGTAGTGGATACAGAAGACTATTGGCAGCAAATAAAAACTGTATGGAATGAGACATGTGAAGAAATACTGGGGAAAAGGGAACGACAACAAAAAGCATGGATAACAACAGAAACCATCAATAAGATAAAAGACAGGAAAATCAAGAAAGCAAAACCAGAAGTTCCAAAGCCAAGGCTCAAGAAGTGTACACAGAAGCAAACAAAGAAGTAAAAAGAAGTATCAAAAGAGACAAGAGGAAGTATATTGAGGAGTTGGTAAGAGAGGCAGAAGATGCTGCAGCCAAAGGAAATATGAGAGAACTGTATAGCAGCACAAAGAAGCTAACAGGGAAATACAAGCAAACAAATTGCCTCATAAAAGACAAGAATGGAAAACTGCTCAGTGTCGTAGATTTTCGATAGGGGGATTAAGACATAGTTTGGTCCCTTCTGAGTAGAACTAGACAGGTGGTTGTGGTGAAGTGGGATGTTATAAATATTTATAGGGGACTTAGTGTACTGACTGAGATCAGCTGTGAAGGTATCTATATCTAATAAGAGTAGTGTATTATAGATAACCTTACTTGCTGCCACATATATATATATATCTCAGTCAGAATTATTCTGGAATAGTGTGATGACTACGTTGTATGTCTAGGGTATGTGTATGATGAAGTGTAAGTCATAACAACAACAGACGGATAAACAATTTAATTTATTCCACCACACTTGACAACACTGTGACACTCACATACATAAAACACTCTACAAGGATATCTTAAAGGAGTCACTGATAACTTTTCAAATAACAATATGTATTCATTGCTGTCATGAATGAATATGTGTCCTGATTCAAATACAAAGGGAACCAGGAATCACAATCAATTTTAATTACAAGTTATATGTACAGAATTTCTCAATATGAATATTGTAGTGACATATATTATTAAAAGTATCCTATGTGTGTCAGTTGTGTAGTAGTAGTATGAGGTAATACTGGTTTTGTTTTGTTCAAGCTCTGTTGGTATTTGTCATCATGACTTCAATAGTTTGTCTTATTTGGAACTAGTATTGGAGATGTTCTCAGTTCCTGATATTAAAACAATTTACTTCCCCTCTTAAGTTTATGTTACATTGTTATTTTAAGATGGGGGTACATAATTTTGAGCTCAGCTGGCCACATCAGCTTATCTTGCGTGATGGCGGCAGGAAAAGACTCCTCTGCTCGATTCCTCCCCTGTGCTCTGGAGACACCTCACTGATAGCTAAATGGACCAAGGAGTATGCTGTCCGACTCTGGATTCAGCAAAGCTCTGACCAGGTGCTGCTCAATACCATCAAGACCACGGTCCCTGAAAACAAGAAGGATGTACCTTCTACTTCATAACTAATTTATACTCTCTTTTTACACTGAGCACAATACATCACAAACATTGAGTTCAGAGCGTTAGGCCAACTGTCAGCTTCATCTGAAATACTTTATACCAGTATTAACCTCCTTAATGGTTACTACGCCTCTGCACTTCCAGCATTATTTCTTTCTAGTCAATCATCTAGGTGTCAGTGTACTGTTTGGCCATTCCATGCCGTTTTACTTTCCTCCGACACCTTCTGTTCAGGCTGGAGCATTATAGGCTTTACATCATGTTTGCTACTGAACTACACATATAAACAGGCATAAATTAACAATTCACATTCAATTTTCATTAAAAGATACTGAATGTTTCAAGCTTACTACAATTCATGGAAACAAACACAGATACGTTGATTAGCAATGAATTCTGGCACAAATACTGGCACAAATTCCCATCTGCTTATGTTCCAGGCTTTTATTTAGCAAAAATATGAGCTGGCTTCAACGCACTGTTGCTTTATCAAGCTTATTTGAACTAGTGGTCTCGAACTAACGCTCCTAAGTGAGTATATCAGCGAGTCTGGCCAATGGAGCCACGTTTCGACAAGTGTTTGAAAAAATTTTAACTTCCTACGTCTCCCCTAACAACCAAGGATAGCATTTATAGCCCGACCAATCGTGTTTAGCCTTACATATCATTCCAGCCAATCAGTTCAAATGTAACTTGTGGCCCATTTCCCGTACAATGGTGGTGTAAAAAAATCTACCACTGAGCGATTCTGATTTTGGGTGTTGTCTGACAGCACTATCATTTTATTTTGGCTATAACTTGTTAATTCCTAGACTATTTGCATAACGTTGTACATATTCTTTGTCAGCAAGCCCTAAGGAACCCAAATATACCAATTTAAAAGAGCTAAGTGGCTGCGTTCAAAATATGCAATTTCTAGGATAGTCGTGTAGTTGTTTTTTTTTTTTTTTATTTTTTTTTTTTTATGTGAGAACCGCCACCTGTCCTGCTGTACTGTCAGACTAATGTCAGGATTTCGGACATAAAACAGTAGAATGTCAGGTTTCCCCAATAAGCGTTTTTCAGGTTTTAAAACCTAACTCTGGGAAGGGTAGTGAATTTATCACTGTCCGTCCGAAAAAGTTAGTGCATGTGGCCTTACACGCGTGATAGTAGTAATTGTGTATCGCGCGACGCGTGTTTTGTGTTGCACGTGTTCGGCTTTATGCCTCTCCCTTCTCTCTATCCTTTAGTCCATCTGTCTTTAGTTACGCCGTGTATAAAATGGAATGAATGAAATATTAAAATTAGGTCATTGTTCAGCTTGGTATCTCAATGTTTTTGCAAGAAATACAGCACACGTTTCATTGAAGAACGCGGGTAATAATATAGTAGGCTTTTACTATCAACGTGAAAGCGTTACAATTTGCAGACGAAGCATAAAACAAAGGGGATTTCGAGTACATTCATTGTGACAGCACTGTTCTTTACCATTCTTCTTCCTTTATTTATTATATGTATTTATTAGGCTTTATATTTACTTGATAATTTATATATGTGGATTAGAATATTCCACGACATCTCCCCTCTTAAAACAGACATTATATGTCAGTCCTTTATTCTATATACACATAGAGAAATTTATTATTAGTTCTGGGGTTTACGGTGATTCTCATCACACGGATGGCGGCTTAAAAAATCCGCTCCCAAATTTGTTTTTCCAGATATATACTCAATGCTAAAATTATAGGGAGCCAAAAGCAAGGACCATCGGAGTAACCTAGAGTTCTCATGCCTAGCCTGGGCTAGAAACGATAAAGGTTTGTGGTCCGTTTGCAACTTAAATGCCTTCCCATACAGATAAATATTGAATTTCTTTATTGCCCATATTACTGCAAGACATTCTTTTTCGCTAGTTGAGTAGTTGATTTCAGCTTTATTCAACTTTCTGCTAGCATATGCCACTGGGCTTAATTCCCCATCCAATGCATCTGATTTCTGTAGTAGAGTTGCACCTAACCCAATATTACTTGCATCCGTCCTTACTATGAATTCTTGACTTAAGTCAGGTAATTTCAAAATAGGTTTACTTGTGAGCTTTTCCTTCAATTCTTGGTAAGCCATTTCACATTGTGGGGTCCATGTAATGCGATCTGGATGTCCTTTACGTGTCAAATCAGTTAACGGTGCACATATGGAATTAAAGTTCCTGATATACTTCTGGTAGAAACCACATAATGAGACAAAAGATCTCACGTCCTTCTTGGTTTGTGGTCTCGGGGCTTTCTTTAGTTTCTCTAAGTTCTTTGGGTCAGGGGTCATGTTTCCCTGATAAACTGTGTGTCCCAAAAATTCCAATTCTTTACATCCAACGCAACATTTGGTTGGTCGGGCTGTTAAATTTGCTTCCCCAAGTCGATCAAACAGCATCTTCAGAGAGTCAATGTGTTCCTCAAATGTTTCTGTTGCTATAAGGATATCATCCATGAAATTTGTTATACATGGATTATTCAGAGGGTCCAATAACTTTCTCATCATTCTAGAGAAGACACTAGGCGCATTCTTCAATCCAAATGGCAATCTATTAAACTCATAGTGTCCTTCTGAGGTACTAAAGGCTAGGTATGGTCTAACCTCAGGCTTTACTGGAATCTGATAGTATCCTTTACTCAAATCCACTTTTGAGAAATATTTAGCTTTATTTAGTCTGGCAAACAGCTGATTTGTATCCGGCAATGGATCCACCTGTCCTTCTGTAATAGCATTCAGTCTCCTGTAATCTATACAGAGTCTATGTTCTCCAGAGGGCTTCCTTAAGAGTACCACACCGGAACTATATGAGGATTCACTGTGCGAAATAATTCCTTCCTTCAACAGATAGTATATCTCTTCCTTCAAAGCTTTCTCCTTAGCAAACGGAATCGAATATGGTTTCATACATACAGGTGTGGGGTCTATCAGTTTCATATCATATTCCAATAGGTTTGTATGCCCTGGTCGGTCTGTTAACACCTCTGCATGATTATTTAGAACCTGTTGCACTCTCTCTTTCTGAGTTTCGTTAAATGTGTACTGATTTTCACCTGGGCTGCTGTCTCACAGGGGTGTAATGGATATTCAAATGATGAAAGTGGTTCCTTTTTCATCTCCATGGCGATGGACAAGGTCAACAAGTGTGTCTCTTCCTGATGTTCTCTTTCCAAATATTTCTTCAGGAGATTCACATGATAGATTTTTTCTTTCCCCTTCTTATCTATCTTATAATTTGTTCTAGACACCTTCTCTAAAACTGTATATGGACCCTGCCATCCAATTTGTAACTTATTCTGGCTCCCGGGCAAAAGAAGCAGTACTTTCTCTCCCACAGCCAAATTTCTGTCTTTCGCCTTCCTGTTATAATAAGCAGCATGTTTCTTCCTGGCTTGTTTCAAATTTTCATTGGCAAGTTTCCAGCCAGTTTTTAAACGAGTGGTCAGCTCATTCACATATTGGTATGAAGATGTAATGTTTTCCTCTGCCTTTTCATCAGTCCACGTTCTTAACAAAGCTTCGAGTGGACCTTTTATTGGCCTTCCAAACAATAATGTTGCCGGGGCCATACCGGTTGAACTATGGGGTACCTCCCTATAAGCAAAGAGGGCGGCGTGCAGGTACTGGTCCCATGTATCTGGTTTTTCGTGTGCCAACTTTCTCAGGATCGACATCAATGTGCCGTTAAATCTTTCCACTTGGCCGTTCCCTTGGGGATGATACACACTACAATGGAAGTGTTTGGCCTGGAAGATCCTGAAAACTTCTTCAGTTAGTTTCCCCTTGAACTGAGAGCCATTATCAGTCAAGATTTGATTGGGAAAGCCTAACCTTGTGAAAATTGTGAGCAATGCCTCTGCCACATGTTTAGAATCAATCGATGACAGGGCTACTGCCTCTCCCCACATAGAACAAGTGTCCACCAGAGTCAGAATGTAGCTGTTCCTTCTCTTGGTTCGGGTGAGAGGTCCCACAAGATCCACGGCAACTCTCTCAAAGGGTGTTCCCACTATGGGCATTTCCCCCAGAGTTGCTGGTGCAGTCCAATGTTTAGGTGCTACTCGTTGGCACTCTGGACAGGATTTTACATATCGTTTGATATCTTCAGTTATTCCTGGCCAGAAATAGTGACAAGCTATTCGCTGTCCTGTTGCGCTGATTCCCATATGACCACTGAAGGGAATCGCATGCCCTAGTTCCAACACTTTAGTCCTATATGAAGTGGGAAGGACCAGCTGTCCGTGACCATTGGATTCAGATCCAGCCTTCCTATATATCAGTTTGTTCTTCATATAAAACTCTCCCTTGCCTGGAGGTGTATGAGATTTGGGCAACTTCTTGAAACATGGCTTGAGTGTTTTGTCCTCAGCCTGTGCCTTCCTCATCTCATCTGGATGAGTATTTATTGGATTATCCTCCTCCTTGTTTGACTGTGATCTGGTCTGCACTGTTGCCAATATCACAGGTCTCTTGGGATTCCCCAAGAAGACATATCTACACCCCAATATCAGAGGGTAGATTGGCTCATTTATCACTGCTGCTTTTATGATTCCTTCCACATATCGCGTTTTCACTTTTATTCGGGCGACGGGAAGTGTCATGGTAGCTACATCCTTGGTTGCAGTTTGAATCTCCACTGTTTCTGTGGTGTATTGATCGGCCTGCACCAGGTGAGAACTCACAACGGAATCGTAATCTAAACCGGTATCATATAAACATCTTATAGTGACACCATTACAGATGACATCTTCACACACTGGGGGGTGGTATGGTTCCTGTAATTCTTCAGGTTTGCCCTTCTTTTCCTTTTTCCCCCGATGTCATAGCAGCAAAATGAGGAGGTTTCCTTCTACAATGGTCAGTGTCATGATTGTTCATCTTACAATTTTTACACCACCTTTTTCCTTGGTTGAAAGATTTTCTTTCATCATATTTCCTTTCATCGAATTGTGGGGTTTTATTTTTATTTTCATACCGTGGCCTATCAAACTGGTGCTTACCTTTGTTTTGATCCCTAGGATCAAATTTATTAAAGTTCTGTGGTGCCCTAAAGTTATCCCCTTGTTTCTTTTTATTACCTGTTACCTCTGCTTGAGCTGCTTGATACCTTTCAGCAACATTTAGCAACTCACCCAGCCTCTCTGCACCTTGTTCCATGAGAAACTTTCTCAGGTCTGGAGCCATGGACTCTCTTAGCTGCTCTATAAGGACCATTTCCTTAAGATCTTGGGTTTTCCCCAGAGAAGTCCATTTCTCCAAGTATGTCTCTATTCGTGCAGAGAACTGGTGATAGGTTTCACCTGACAGTAGTTTAGCATTCCTAAATTTTTTCCTATAAAATTCTGCATTCTTTTCATACCTTAACAAAAGAGCCTGCTTTAGCATGTCATAATTTTCCTGATCACCTCTGCTCATTTTTGCAAAAACTTCATAAGCTGCCCCACGAAGTCCTTGAGATAACTTTAAGCTCCACCTTTCTCTCTCTAACCCATACGTGGTAGCTAATAGTTCATACCTATTTAGGTAGCTCTCTATATCATCGTCTTTCTCAACAAAATGATCTAAATGAAAATTCATAGCTGAGGTTGAGGCTCCCTGAGTAACCGTAGCATCAGAGGCAAAGGGACTGGCACCATTTTCAGGAGCATGGCCTTGAAACTCAAACTCCCTTAGTCGTAACTCATGTTCCCTTTGTAATCTCTTATCTTCTGCTTCCCTTTCTGCAGCTAATCTCTTGTCTTCCCTTTCTGCAGCTAATTTCTTCTCTTCCCTTTCTGCAGTCAATCTTCTTTCTTCTGCTTCCAATTTCTTAGCCTCAGCCTCAATCTGCAATCTCTTAATTTCTTTTTCAGCCTCTAACTTTCTTTCGGCTTCAAACCTTCTTTCTTCGCGTTCAATAAATTTGTCACATTCCGTAGTGACATAGGCAACCATAACTTGCCCATCTAATCCTAACTCTTTTGCAGTCTGAACAGCAGCAGATCGAAACTTGGCCAGGTCCGCCATTGTCTATCAGGTAAATTTATACAATGTCTAACCAACAATTTAATCTCTAAATATATATCTAATAGACAACACAGGCACCGTGAGCTCAACCTTATTTAATTCCACCCAAGGATACCTTTTAATTCTTATATTCCCTGAAGTGAATTACCCCCAATATTTTTAATAGGGAAAGATTCAAAATCCCAAGAGCGAGACCCCAATATATGTGGTGAAGTGGGATGTTATAAATATTTATAGGGGACTTAGTGTACTGACTGAGATCAGCTGTGAAGGTATCTATATCTAATAAGAGTAGTGTATTATAGATAACCTTACTTGCTGCCACATATATATATATATATCTCAGTCAGAATTATTCTGGAATAGTGTGATGACTACGTTGTATGTCTAGGGTATGTGTATGATGAAGTGTAAGTCATAACAACAACAGACGGATAAACAATTTAATTTATTCCACCACACTTGACAACACTGTGACACTCACATACATAAAACACTCTACAAGGATATCTTAAAGGAGTCACTGATAACTTTTCAAATAACAATATGTATTCATTGCTGTCATGAATGAATATGTGTCCTGATTCAAATACAAAGGGAACCAGGAATCACAATCAATTTTAATTACAAGTTATATGTACAGAATTTCTCAATATGAATATTGTAGTGACATATATTATTAAAAGTATCCTATGTGTGTCAGTTGTGTAGTAGTAGTATGAGGTAATACTGGTTTTGTTTTGTTCAAGCTCTGTTGGTATTTGTCATCATGACTTCAATAGTTTGTCTTATTTGGAACTAGTATTGGAGATGTTCTCAGTTCCTGATATTAAAACAATTTACTTCCCCTCTTAAGTTTATGTTACATTGTTATTTTAAGATGGGGGTACATAATTTTGAGCTCAGCTGGCCACATCAGCTTATCTTGCGTGATGGCGGCAGGAAAAGACTCCTCTGCTCGATTCCTCCCCTGTGCTCTGGAGACACCTCACTGATAGCTAAATGGACCAAGGAGTATGCTGTCCGACTCTGGATTCAGCAAAGCTCTGACCAGGTGCTGCTCAATACCATCAAGACCACGGTCCCTGAAAACAAGAAGGATGTACCTTCTACTTCATAACTAATTTATACTCTCTTTTTACACTGAGCACAATACATCACAAACATTGAGTTCAGAGCGTTAGGCCAACTGTCAGCTTCATCTGAAATACTTTATACCAGTATTAACCTCCTTAATGGTTACTACGCCTCTGCACTTCCAGCATTATTTCTTTCTAGTCAATCATCTAGGTGTCAGTGTACTGTTTGGCCATTCCATGCCGTTTTACTTTCCTCCGACACCTTCTGTTCAGGCTGGAGCATTATAGGCTTTACATCATGTTTGCTACTGAACTACACATATATACAGGTATAAATTAACAATTCACATTCAATTTTCATTAAAAGATACTGAATGTTTCAAGCTTACCACAATTCATGGAAACAAACACAGATACGTTGATTAGCAATGAATTCTGGCACAAATACTGGCACAAATTCCCATCTGCTTATGTTCCAGGCTTTTATTTAGCAAAAATATGAGCTGGCTTCAACGCACTGTTGCTTTATCAAGCTTATTTGAACTAGTGGTCTCGAACTAACGCTCCTAAGTGAGTATATCAGCGAGTCTGGCCAATGGAGCCACGTTTCGACAAGTGTTTGAAAAAATTTTAACTTCCTACGTCTCCCCTAACAACCAAGGATAGCATTTATAGCCCGACCAATCGTGTTTAGCCTTACATATCATTCCAGCCAATCAGTTCAAATGTAACTTGTGGCCCATTTCCCGTACAATGGTGGTGTAAAAAAAATCTACCACTGAGCGATTCTGATTTTGGGTGTTGTCTGACAGCACTATCATTTTATTTTGGCTATAACTTGTTAATTCCTAGACTATTTGCATAACGTTGTACATATTCTTTGTCAGCAAGCCCTAAGGAACCCAAATATACCAATTTAAAAGAGCTAAGTGGCTGCGTTCAAAATATGCAATTTCTAGGATAGTCGTGTAGTTGTTTTTTTTTTTTTTTTTTTTTTTTTTATGTGAGAACCGCCACCTGTCCTGCTGTACTGTCAGACTAATGTCAGGATTTCGGACATAAAACAGTAGAATGTCAGGTTTCCCCAAT
Organism: Oreohelix idahoensis; assembly: GCA_024509875.1. Classification (NCBI taxonomy): domain Eukaryota; kingdom Metazoa; phylum Mollusca; class Gastropoda; order Stylommatophora; family Oreohelicidae; genus Oreohelix; species Oreohelix idahoensis. The sequence goes on along the minus strand of JAMPIV010008088.1, from coordinate 75,794 downwards.
AAGCGTTTTTCAGGTTTTAAAACCTAACTCTGGGAAGGGTAGTGAATTTATCACTGTCCGTCCGAAAAAGTTAGTGCATGTGGCCTTACACGCGTGATAGTAGTAATTGTGTATCGCGCGACGCGTGTTTTGTGTTGCACGTGTTCGGCTTTATGCCTCTCCCTTCTCTCTATCCTTTAGTCCATCTGTCTTTAGTTACGCCGTGTATAAAATGGAATGAATGAAATATTAAAATTAGGTCATTGTTCAGCTTGGTATCTCAATGTTTTTGCAAGAAATACAGCACACGTTTCATTGAAGAACGCGGGTAATAATATAGTAGGCTTTTACTATCAACGTGAAAGCGTTACAATTTGCAGACGAAGCATAAAACAAAGGGGATTTCGAGTACATTCATTGTGACAGCACTGTTCTTTACCATTCTTCTTCCTTTATTTATTATATGTATTTATTAGGCTTTATATTTACTTGATAATTTATATATGTGGATTAGAATATTCCACGACAGTGATGACTCAGTGAGAGATAAGATAAGAAATAGATTTTCACGAGTGAAATGGTGGAAAAATAGGTAGAGTCTGTCCCTGGACTCGAGAAGATCCTCTCGGTCAGCCTATCTCTACAACAGAACTTTGTTAGTCAGACAGTATACCTACATATATATATATATATATATATATATATATATATATATATATATATATATATATATATATATATATATATATATATATTAATATATATATATCAACCACTCACATACACACACCTATAAGTGACGACAGTTAGACGCACAGACGTGACAAATTATATTTATGGAATAGGGATATTTTGGGACGAGCTGACCAACACATGTAAATAAAGTTTTAATGTAAATTTTATTTACTATAAAGAAACTCTCTACAACAGCAATATTATGAATATCAATCAAATACAAATAAACATAGGTTAATGACATTAATAAAGAAATAGACTTATATGTGCAATCCTCCCTCCCTCTGTTGAGACAAGATCCCGTTAGAAGAAAGTTATTAACCCCCAAAGAGAGTCAAAGATTTATACGCTATGGTCTAGGATTTCCCTCTATAGTAAAGAACAGAGTTTATACGTTAATCTATTCTGAAAGGGACAGTATTAGCACAACTTACTAAAAGAAATAAACAACGTGAGTACATGGATTCTACAAGATATATATGGGAATTAGTCATTCATCCTTCCTCTCTTCTCAGATAACCGTGGCCACGTGCATTTGTTCTTACCTAATACTTGGTTTGCACCTTCTGGAACAATCTTTAGGACACACGCACACAGCAAATCCAGTGTTATTTTGGCAAAGAAAACCCCAGCTCCTCAAAGACAGATTAAATCCACTTTTCCGGGGAACGTTCACTTTGTTACTTTTATTTAGGATTACTGTTTATGTCACATTAATTAGACCAGGTAAGAAATTTAACAGTGCTCACAGTGTCAATAGCTTGAGATTTCCAGTACATAGAAATGTCAGGTCGGTAACTTCTCTCAGTATAAAAATGCCTTGTCACACCACAAATGGTGGATATTCGGAAAATGTCACAAGTTTGATTATGTCAAATGTTTGATCTTGTTGCCACCACGGGCTGAATGTATATGGAAAAAAATGGGAAAAAGAAATCTGGATCTATAGGCCCAGTAACAAAATTTATTCTTAATGTTCTTTGGGTTGGTACTCTGTCTCTTTCTGGGTGTAAACACGAAGCCAGACAGGTTCACCTTTGAAGACCCAGATACTAAGTGAAATGTTCTCTTGTATGGTTATTCTCAGATTTATATGGAAGCCGCTTGCAGATTTTGGGTTTGACCCAATACGCGAACACAGAATTAGAACTACTCCAAATCGAAAATACTAAGAAATCCAGTTTTACAGTGGTCTAGAAAATCGAAGCTAGTTGTTCTCTAAAATTATGTCGGTACTGGATAAATTGAGTTTAAAGGCAGAGATATATATATATTAAATTTGCAGAACTTCGCTCAGACTTGTTACTTTTAACGCCTTCGCTCAGATTTCGGGCTTTTCCTCGGTCGATCTGCGAATCAGCGGGAAAATTGACACTTTTACCGCTTGCAGACTCTGGCAATCGAGCGAAGCCCGTCCTTTGATCTGAAGATTCTCACCATGTTTAATTACCTTCCAAACGAACGGATTCAGTGGGAGTAACTGTGATTATCTGCCCTTGGTTCCAAATTATCTACTCCTTCTACTCAAATTATTTCCCCTGATGCAAAATTACGACTCTTTTGTAATATACGCCCCTTTCTACGCGTTCCGTCTCTCCCTGTTTGATCCTATTACGACGATTTCCAATCGCTGGCTTTATAATTATAGTTAACCGGCTCAACGTTAGCTAAATAGGTCTATTGGTAAAAATTCCTAAGGAAATAAAGAAAAGAAAAGAAAATAGGCGTGCTAAATTAGAAAAAGAGACACATCTCCGAGTGTAGGAGGGTTTTATGTTAACAAAACGTGTGTAGGTGAAAGAAAAATGTAGATAATAAAATAGATATATGAAAGCTATTATCATAATATGTCACACTCAGCAATATACAAGAGCAAATGAATAGGTGGACGGAATATTTTGAGGACCTTGTCATACCATTTTAATACATCTATTTTATGCATACACTCATTTATGAAAGTCTGTGGCCTTTTGGTTGTTGTCTTTGTTGTTCTCCATGTTTCAGAGCCATATAATAGTATTGACTTCACATTTGAGTTGAAGATTCTTATTTTCGTGTTGGATCCGATTTCTCTTGATCTCCATATATTTCCCAATGCAATGAAAGCTTCTCTTGCTTTTTGTATTCTTATTTTGATATCACAGTCTGTCCCTCCAACTGTGTCTATATTGCTGCCAAGATATGTGTACGATCGTGTAGTTGTATTTCTTCAAGTTCAACCCTGTTATCATTACCTGCATTTATTCTCATTATTTTTGTCTTTTCCCTGTATTTTCAGACCTAATTGCTGTGACCTCTCATCGAGTGTTTTCAATTTGTCCTGCATCTGATTACGGTTATGGGACAGAAGAGCCAAGTCATCATCAAAATCCAGATCATCCAACTGCTTAGTCAGAGTCCATGTCGTAGATTTTCGATAGGGGAATTAAGACATAGTTTGGTCCCTTCTGAATAGAACTAGAACAGGTGGTGACTAAGTGAGAGATAAGATAAGAAACCAGATTTTCACGTGTCAGATGGTGGAAAATTTTTAAGTCCACTATCAAGTTCACCCCTGAAGTCAGTTCGGGAAAGGGAGGCTATTAACTGGACGATATTGTCCGAACGCGCTCCTTAGCTTAGCTCAAAACACCTGCTTAAAAAAAAAACCTGTGATTGTTACACAATTACACGCTACCAACGGCTTTGTATTACAAAATCAATACACAACATAACTCCGACAAAAATCACCCTGTAAATCTAATTGTTTATACTCTAACAATGCTGTGGAAAAAAACAATAGATATATTTGTGTGGTCAGCAAGCCAATAAACAGATCATTTGTCTAGGGGATAATTATTTTTAATGTTATTAAACTCACGCGACAACCACACTCTTTCTCTATCTAGACTAGAGAAAAATTATCTATTAGACTTAAGTCAAATATCTAGATACAGATTAGATCCAAGTTCGGAAACAAAGTCAATCTGACGTACTAGAAAAACCAATCTAAAGAATTCGCACCCTGTCAGTGATACTTGTTCAAGAATCTATATCAAAATCCCGATAGACGAGAAAATTTCTGTCGTACTTGCTCAGGATTAGAGTTCGATTCCCGGAAAACTAGCCCTCATTTGTCGTAGATTTTCGATAGGGGAATTAAGACATAGTTTGTTCCCTTCTGAATAGAACTAGAACAGGTGGTGACTCAGTGAGAGATAAGATAAGAAACCAGATTTTCACGTGTGAGATGGTGGAAAAAATAGGTAGAATCTGTCCCTGGACTCGAGAAGATTCTCTAGTCCAGCCTATCTCTACAACAGAACTTTGTTTGTCAGACAGATTACCCAAAATATATACTAATACAGTAGAACTCCATTTATCCGAACCCCAATTATCCGAACATCCAATTATCCGAACACATTTTCCAGAAAAAAAAAAAATCAGATGCCACAGTCACTTTAGACTAAAATTCTGAATCTTTTGATGCGGCAAACTTCAAATGTGTGCGAACAATTTGTAGAGAATGGGATGGCTAATGGTCGGTCGCTTACGTACAGGAAGTCAGTTAGATCATAAAGTCAGTTAATATCTGGTTTACCAATCCAGTGTACGTGTGCGTTCTAGGTAGAACACTGGCTAAACAGACAGTTCAACTTAAAATAATTGTGTCTGCTACTACAGCAGAATAATTTTGGTGTACAAGTATTTCTCTGTGCGATATGGCATCTTCCAGTAGGCCTAAAGCATATAAAAGGAACCACAATGTTTTGTCAATTGAAACGAAAACAGAAATTATCAAGAGACTAGGACAAGGTGAAACTGTGTCTTCACTTGCGAGGATTTTCAATGTTGGGAAAGCTACCGTCTCTGACATCAAAAGTAACAAGGATAAAATTATGAGTTTTGCATCGAAATTTGATAGTGAAAATGGGTCGAAGAAACGTAAAACCATGAGAAATGCGAAAGATGTGAAAATGGAAGAGGCTTTGTATATATGGTTTGTGCAAAGAAGAAGCAAAGGGGAACCTATCTCTGGTTCTCTGTTGTGTGAAAAGGCACTTCAGTTCAACAATCAACTTGACGGTCCTCCTGACTTTAAGGCTAGCCAGGGATGGTTAAGAAACTTTAAATCTCGTCATGGCATACGAGAATTGGAGATTCAAGGGGAATCTTTATCTAGCGATGCAACTGCCGCTAAAAATTTTAAAGAAACATTCTTGGCTTTTTTGGAAGAAGAAGGTTATTCACTTGATGATGTGTATAATGCCGATGAGACTGGCTTATACTGGAAATCATTGCCTCAAAAATCACTTGCATCTCAGCGCGAAGCAGCTGCCCCTGGGTTTAAAAAGTGCAAAGAGAGAGTAACAATTTTGGTAGCCGCGAATGCCAGTGGAAATCATCGTTTACCGGTGCTAATGATCGGCAAAGCCAAAAAACCACGTTGTTTAAAGAATGTGACATGTCTCCCATTGTGTTACAAAGCACAGAAGAGTGCTTGGATGAATAGTGAAATATTTCTTGATTGGTATACAAATCAGTTCATCCCAAATGTGAAGAGGTTGAGAGAACAAGAAAAGAAAACTGGAAAAGTAATTCTTCTACTGGACAATGCACCATCTCATCCAGAGACGGATACATTGAATGCAGTTGATGCAAATTTTAAAGTAATTTTTCTGCCTCCCAATGTAACAGCACTGATTCAACCAATGGATCATTGTGTTATAGCAAAGCTTAAAAAGATGTACAAGAAGGAAGTCCTGCGTCGTTTATTGTTGGCTGAAGATGAAGAAAGTGTGGTGGCGTTTTCCAATAAGCTTAATCTCAAAGACTGCTGCTACATGTTAGCTGATGCTTGGACCACCCTGTCACAAGATAATCTCAACAAGGCTTGGAGTAGATTGCTTGGGAAAAAAGGAGGAAATGAAACTACTGCAGTGGACACAAATGATGATTGTATAAATGAAGTTGTGGAACTGTTTCAAGCAATGCCCGGATTTTCGGACTGTGACAAAGATGATGCACACATGTGGCTAGAAGTTGATAATGATTCTGGTTTTCAGTTTTTGAATGACGAAGAAATTTTGTCTTTTGTGCAAGAAGAAAACCAAATACATGTAGTGACCGATGATGAAGACTCCTCATAAGTACATGATGTACTTGTAGATTATAAAGAAAAACCAAAAACGTCGACCAAGTCCTGAAGAGGCCTTTATAGCACTAGAAACAGCGATGGCTTGGTACGAGCAAGAAGATGACAGCTGTCCTACACAGCTTCTGCTGTTGAAGAGAATGCGGGACTTAGCAGCCAAAAGGAGACTATCCAGTTTGGTGCAAAAGAGGATTCCTCATTATTTTAAATAGTGGGCTACATCTGTGCAAGTACATATATATGTAAGTTGCGCCTGGTTTTGAATCGTTTGTAATGTTATTTTGAAAACATTTCTCTTTCTTAACAAAAATAATTAATACAAGTAGTACATGCACTGCAGTGTAATAAAAGATTTTGGTGATACAGTGATCTAATACAGTGTGGGTATTATTATTACAGTACAAGTAAATATGTTTTATAGTGTATTTTCCTTGTGATGGTTAATTATTGTTAGAAATATGTGTACATGTACTCGATACATTATGTAATCCAATTATCCGAACATTTGATTATCCGAACGATGCTCGGTCCCATGGGGTTCGGATAAATGGAGTTCTACTGTATATATATATATATATATATATATATATATATATATAGATTTATTATATATATATATATATATATATATATATATATATATATATATATATATATATATATATATATATATATATATATATATATATATATATATATATATTTAAAATTTTGTAATCTTTTAACTGCTTGTTTGGTCTCGTCCAGCGTGAATTCATCGCAAGTTATTGGCAAAGTGTTTGTGGATGTTTCATTATTAAAATCAGGTGTTACTGTTGGTGGTGGTCTGTTTAGCACCTCCATGAAGTGCTCAGCCCATCTCTTCATTTGTTCTTTTTCTGTTGGTATTGAATTCCCTAATTTACCTTTAACAGGTGTTTCCATAGCAGTAGGCTGGTGACATAGTTGTTTTGTAATTTGATAAAGGCACCTACTATTATCTTGCAGCATTTTCAGCTTCTACGGCCAGTTCATTGATGAAATGTCTTTTATATCTTCGAGTTTGTCTTCACTTCTTTATTTAACAAGTTATAAGTTAGTTTGCAAGATTCAACTGCATTATTGCCGCTAGTAGTTTAAGTTTTGCTGTTTTCCTTTTTCTTGTATTTTATCCCAAGTATCTTCTCTCATCCATTTTTTCTTTTTATGTACTAGGTATCCGACAGCGATTGCTGTTCTCAGTTGTTCCCATGGGGATTGTCGGATATATCGTTGTCAATTTTGCCTAAAGCATCGAAATAGTTGTTCATTTTGACATATATATATATTTATTGCATATCTATATATATAGTTTATTATATGCAGAGGTTATGATCGCTTCCGATATATGCTCTGACGTAACTGGTGAGCGAAATTTATTATATGATCTATATTCTGCCATATATCTATTCCATGTTATCTTGTGGATATTCTTATATATATATTTTTGATATTTCACAAAGTTCTATCTATATTCATACAGCCTATGCCATGATACCGAGATATTGTACTCCATCGTACCTACTTTGGCGTTAAAATCATATATTGTGTTATATCAAGAGCGTCGTTAGTTGGTATAACATTGTACAATATATTGATAAAATATGTCTGAAATCTAGCTAATATATATCTCATTGATAGGTACCCAGCTGATAAGCGATGCTGCTATGTGTCATTAGGATGGCTACTCCCTCTATTATCATTACTACCAGAGTATATAATAAATATATTTTATGCCCTATATATATATATCGCTGACACCCAATATCCATATATATATAATTACTTCTTCCAATATATATATATATATATATATACATATATATATATATATATATATATATATATATATATATATATATATATATATATATATATATATATATATATATATATATATACCACTCACATACACAAACACACACATAAGTGACGACAGTTAGACGCACAAACGTGAAAACTACATCAATGGAATAGGGATATTTTTAGGACGAGCTGACCAACACATGTAAATAAAGTTTATGTAAATTTTATTTATTATAAAGAAACTTCACAACAGCGATAATTTGAATATCAATCAAAATACAAATAAACATAGGTTAATGAATTAATCAAGAAATAGACTCATAGGTGTAATCTTCCCTCTCTCTGTTGAGATAAGATCCCGTTAGAAGAAAGTTATTACCCCCCCCCCCCTCCCCCCCCTCCACTCCCTTTAGAGTCAAAGATTTTTACGCTATTGTCTAGGATTTCCCTCTACAATAATGAACAGAGTTTATACGTTAATCTGGGAGCCGCGCTGGTGTAATGGCTTCGGCGTTGTACTGGCGACCAGGTGTTCATGGTTCAAACCCGGGCGTCGGCGTTTGAAGAAATGTTTACGGCCGGAAATTTGACTGAATAGCCTGAACGGCTCCTGTGATAAACCCTCTGTGGATGGGAAGGAGCGAAGCTCCTGACCGGGTTGGAAGGAAAGTCCTCAGGTTCCCCAGCCTCGCAATGACATGTCATTGGGCCGAAGGGCTGAAAGCCAAAGTGCCGCTGGTTAAGAAAAAAAAAAAAAAAAAAAAAAAAAAAAAAAAATACGTTAATCTATTCTGAAAGGGACTGTGTTAACAAAACTTACACATTTAAAATAACCAACGTAAGTACATGGATTCTACAAGAGATATATATGAGGATTATTCATTCATCATTGTGGTGAAAAATTCTAATACCCATATATAAATTAGAACATAAATGTAAAGCCGAACGAAATAATACGATAGGAAGAAGAATGGAGAAAGACCAGTGCTTTCCCAGTATAGATAACGCCTTCGTTGTATAACGCCGTAATGGCTAACACAAGATCTCTACTTGTCCTAATTCGTTCGTTCCTAAATAAAATGCTTAGGCTTAACGATACGGCGATAACCGTAGTTCTAAAAATAGAATGTGTAGTAAAATCTTCTAGACGACCTTGATTTTAGAAACTAACATTAGTGCAAAATCGCGCACAAGGTTAGCCTTGGAAAGACAGACGGGCTTAGAAGAAAAAAAAAACAGAGAGAGATAGACGGACCATGGAACACAGTAACGCAAGCCACTCGCAGTGTGTCTAAAAATAAACCAACTCGCAGTGTGCATGGCCTGATTTTTTCAAATAAACAGTGATGAAAAAAAAACTAACGATACGATGTTAGGTTTTGAAAACAGGTTTAATTCTTATTAGGAAACCTGATATTTTACGTAGGGCTCCTGACTTTATACTGATAGTACAGTCGTAAAGAATTGAACAGGTGGTAGTTGAAATTAAACACTTAACATCGAAAAAAGATCGTATTCTTAACTACGCCACTTAGCCCCTTGAAAATCATATATTCGTGTACAGGAAGGCTAGGGGACTAGGAATATGTAATAAATTATCTAAAAAGTCCATTAGATAATTAGATATTGATAATAAAACATATAGAGAACAGAGATACTGTCAGGTTTTGGTCATATCTGCTTGGGATGGAATTCCCTGAATTTTGTTGAAACATAGTAGTGACAGAAAGCCTAAGATAGTACGAGGGAGGCCATTGGCTGAACTTTGAAGTTAAAAGAAATTCGATTGGGTGACCTATGAATAACAAATAAATGCCTAGAAACGGAGTAAAAGTGAATGAAAACATTTGAATGACTGTGTACTCTTTTGAAAATATTCAAAACGATTGGCCAATATACTGGATATTGGCAGAAGAAATCTTAGAGGGGACGCCATATCGTTACACATTGTGAGAGATGAGAGCAGGCAGTGTTATTCAAAATTAAATATATGATAACAACCTGGACATACCGCAGATCAAACTGTGCCAGTCATCTTTAGTGTGTATTTCCTTACGAATTGTGGTAAGCTAGACATTTTTAATCTGTATTTTATATGAAAATTGAATGTGAAATGATAAATTATGTCTGTATGTGTGTGGTTCAGTAGCAAGCATGAGGCAAAGCCTAGATATTGCTCCACCATGTAAAAGATTGTCAGAGAGGAGTATAACGGCATATATATATTGGATTGCCATATAGTAACATAACACCTATCCTATTGTATGGAAGGGATTACAGCAGGAATTGCAGAGGCGTTGTCACCATTAGGGAGCGGAATACTGGTGTATATTGTCACATGAAAAGCTAGCAGTTGGCCTAAAGCGCTGAACTTTATGTTTGTTTGTACTGTCATGTACTTCAGTGTGGAATAATATTGTATATTAGTTATGAAGAAGGAGGCACAACCTTCTCATTTCAGGGGCAGTGGTATAGATGGTGTTATTGCATCGTCCGGTCTGAGGACTGCGTGATCGAGAAAGCTGGCAGCAGACTCCTTGCACAAGATAGCGGCCATTGTATATCATACTATCAAACTGAGAAGCAAGCGAGCAGAGGATACAGGTTTCCTGCAGCTGCATTATGAGATAAGCGCTTGTCAGCACGAAAAAGCTCAACCTTGAATAAAATACCCTGAACTGAACTTTATTATAAAAACAAAAGGGACAGAAATTTTAAAAAACCAGAATCTGTGAATCCTTCAATATTATTTCCACCAGTACAAACACATGAAGTCGTGATGACCAACAACAACCTAGCACTAAAAGCCAGTATTACCTCATAATAATACATCACAACACTACACTCATATTACAATAATAATATATGTCTGGACAAAGATCTTTTGTATAAATTCTTGTACATAAACATTGTGCTTACATTTGATTGTGATTCCTGATTCACATTGTAGTAGGATCAGGATATCTATATATTGAAAAAGCTAATACAGTGTATAAAAGTTAACACTTGACTTAATTAAGATAAATCTTTAGAGTGTTATGTGTTTGTGATTGTCATAGTGTTGTAAATTGTTGTGGATCTTAACTTAGGTGTTTATCTGCCTGTTGGTTGTTGTGAACTTACACTTCATCACTATCATAACCCTAGACATTAAACGAAGTCATCATACAATTCAAGAATAAGTCTGATTGAGGTCGAAATGTGGTAGCAAGCAACGTTCTCTGTAATACACCAAACTTATTAGATACAGAGACCTTCACAGCTGATCTCATTCAGTACACTAAGTCCCCTATAACTATATTTATATAATCCCAACTCACCACAATCCTTCCTCTCTTCTCAGACAACCGTGGCCACGTACATTCGTTCTTACCTAATACTTGAGTTGCACCTTCTGGAACAATCTTTAGGACACACGCACACAGCAAATCCAGTGTTATTTTTGGCCAAAAAAAAAACCCAGCTCCTCAGAGACAAATTAAATCCATTTCTCCGGAAACGTTCTCTTTGTTATTTTTATTTAGGACTACTGTTTATGTCACATTAATTAGACCAGGTAAGAAATTGAACAGTGCTCACAGTGTCAGAAACTTGGGTTTTCCAGTACATAGGAATGTCAGGTCGGTAACTTCTCTCAGTATAATAATTCCTTGTCACACCACAAATGGTCACACGTCGGGAAATGTTAATGTTTGAGATTTCGCCACTACGGGCTGAATGTAAATGCAATTTGGGAAAGAAATATAAATCTGGATCTATAGGCCCAGTTACAATATTTATTCTTAATGTTCTTTGGGTTGGTACTCTGTCTCTTTCTGGGTGCAAACACAATGCCAGACAGGTTTACCTTGAAGACCCAGGTATTAAGTACAAAAAATGTTCTTTCGTATGGTTATTCTCCGATATATATGGAAGCCGCTGGTAAGGTTTAGGGTTTGACCCAATACTGTGTAAAGGAGAAAGAAATACAAATACTTAACCATAATATAGTATTCTCAATCCTATCCTTACCCCGCGTAAAACATAATATGTTTATCCACTTCGGTTATTTAACTAAAATTATAAACTACAAGCTTAGAGCTTGTCTTTTCGTTTAAAACTTCCGTGAAATAAATTCTAGTCATTTAAAAAACATTAATCATTATGAATTAGAAATAAATACATATTTCGTCAATACTCATGATGAACAGTGCATTTACTAGTTGGTTAAATTATTCTCTGACTGGTTACTAGCAATTAATTAAATTTATTTTATAGCTGGAATAGTTTAGCTAGAAATTATTATTTATTCTGCTAGCCTATGTAACACAGTAAATCCTAGAGAAATATAAATGACGGACCTCTCTAGTAAATCACTCTGCACAAAAATCTTAGAGAAATATAATACGGACTTAACTATAAATCACTCAAACTACTAGTAAATATAATTACCTCCACACAAAACTTCTAAGACTATCTCCAACGAAAAACTAAGAAACTCCACTAATACAAGTGATCTAGAAATCGAAGCTAGATGTCTTTAAAATCTGAGGAGAACTGAATAATGGATTTTAAAAGCTGGAGAATATATATTAAATCTCCAGAAAATCGCTCGTACTTGCTAGATATGACACCTTCACTCAGATCTCGGGCTTTTCCTCGTTCGATCTGCGAATCTGAGGAAATTTTCACGCTTTTGCCGCTTGCAGACTCTGCAATCGAGCGAAGCCCGTCCTTTGATCTGGCGATTCTCACCGTGTTTAATTACCTATCAAACGAACGGATTCAGGGGAAGGTAATAGAAATTGTCTCCCCTTGGTTCCAAATTATCTGCTCCTTCTACTCAAATTATTTCCCCTGATCACTGCCTAACGAAAAATACGTTACAACTATCATTAGCTTATCTACCCTTGAGCCAAAATTTACGACTCTATGAAATAGTCGCCCCTTTCCTACGCGTTCCGTCTCACTCTGTTTGATCTTATTACGACGATTTTCAATCGCTGGCGTTTAATTACAGGTAACCGGCTCAACGTTAGCTAAATAGGTCTGTTTGTAAACATTCCTAAGGAAATAGAGAACAGAAAATAAAATAGGCGTGCTAAATTAGACAAAGAGACAGATCTCTGAGTATAGGAGGGTTTTATGTTAACAAACGTGCGTAGGTGAAAAAGAAAAATGAAGATAATGAAATAGATATATGAAAGCTATTATCATAATATAGCACAGTCCACTGGATTCCATGTCTGTTGTGTGTTGTCGATGTTCTTATAACCCGGTCTATTGCTAGTAAGAAAAGAAATGGAGACAATAGGCATTCCTATCGCACTCCCGTTCTTGTCCCAAACGGTTCTGTAAGCCTGTCATTCACGAAGAACTCTGCATGTCATGTCTTCATATGTTTTCTTTATTAAATTAATTATCTTCAGGGGAACTCCATAATGCCTCATCAATTTCCAAAGTAATTCTCTATCTACACTGTCAAATGCCTTTTCGTAGTCCACAAATCCAATGTATAGTGGTGAATTCTATTCCAGACTTTGTTCAACTATTATTCTCATAGTGGCTATCTGGTCTGTACAGGATCTGTTTTTTTCAAAAACCTGCTTGTTCATCTCTCAGTTTCTTGTCTATGGACTCTTTTAATTTTTCGAGGATAATCCTGTTTAATACTTTTCCTGGCACTGATAGTAACATTATTCCTCTATAATTTGTGCATTCTTGTAAATTTCCCTTCTTAGGCAACTTAACCAGATATCCTTCCTCCCATTCTGCTGGTATCTCTTCCTTTTCCTAGATTTTACCAAGTAATTTATATAACATCTCTGTAGCCGTGTCGATATCTGCTTTGATATAACCAAAAGCGGCTGAAGCAGACGCCAACCGACCCCATACCGGGAGCTAAGTACTACAACAGCGCAGCCAACGAACATTTCACCATTTTTCCCTAATTTACGCCAGTTTAAATTATCCGATGATGATAAATATCATCGCTTCTTTGTTATAAACAACTTTATTTATCTTACATCGTTAAACTATAATTAATTATTGAACCTTTTTATCTGTAACTTTAAAGCTATAGTTGAATTAATCACTAGCGAGTGAAGTGTATGTCTGCCCCCGTATGACTCGTACTGTTTTAAGTACATAAGTGATAGAGCTATTAGATTTAGATTTTTCTGAATAACCTTCAGCTGGATGCTCAGAAATACGAGCGAAAATATATTGCCTCACAGAAGGGGGGAGGTGGCGAATAATAAGTTCATGACAGCTTAAATGATTTCAGTTGTTATGCTTGCTTTTCCCTGTGAGGCTCCCTTAAATAGAAGCATCGTTCTTCTATTTATATCTCTGCCAAGAGTAATCTTGCGCGAAATTTGATACCTTTGAAGACCCTTATCATTATACTCTAAGTGTGGCCATTGTAGGACCACAACTGTGGAGCAGGGGAGAGAATATTGCCACGGGTAGACGAAGAGCGGTTAAGGAGGACAATATACAGTAAACGTGAGAAAGAGAAAAATGAAGAAATAGAAGGAGAAAAGTCCATCAGCGTGTATTTGTTAAGTTAACAAGAGACCAAAATTTGTGGAAATGCACTACAGCGAACAGTCGATATGAAGACGGCACCTGATTTGATCGATTAGAACCTTCACAAGTAGACTTGGTCAAAGGTCAAACATTTTTAAAAAAAACGTTTTTTAAACCCTTTGACACAGTAAAGCAAGTAAACTGAGTTTATTCGAAACATATTCAAGACTAAATGCAACGAGGCAAAGGGATTAGCACCGACTGGTCATGAAGTTCGTATATATCTCAGAACAAAAGCAAGTGTAATCAGCTAGAAATAATATATTCACCAAGAAAGAAAGATTGAATCTAAAATATGTCTCCAAATTAAATAAATATCGGGACTGGATTAAGCTCAGAATTGACTTGAATGGAAAAAAGATCTGCTCATGATTGATGTAAATCTCTGGCCAGCGGCACAAACCCCGTTGCACCAGTTTATTTATAACACAGAGAAGATCAAAACAGATTTCATAACTGATAGATACAATATGAAATTTTTGATGTTTAATAGCCGTGTTTTCAACTAGTTCCGATTAAATCTGAAACTAATTAATTTGCTCATTGAACATGAGAAGGAAATGATATCTTTGTGTTAGGGGTAATCCGTATTAACAAGATCAAAGTCAGATATGATTTCATCAAAGTCGGATATGACTTTGACTTTGGTCTTTATGGGCCGGGTTTATTTTTACTGTAAGGTCCTCGAGCTAATTTATTTCTGCTCAAGCCACAAAATGGTTTATTCATTATCTATGTAGACGCGTGAGTGAATGAATGAAATAAAGAATTGCAGGCAGATACGATTAATGATTGATCGATCGATTGGTTGATTGACTGACCGACTGATTGATTGACTGAGGACGAGAGAAGAAGGGAGTTGAGTAAGTGACTGAGTGAGTGTGAGAGCAAACAGCTGATTAAGTGAGTGAATTAGTGAGTGAGTGAGTGAGTGAGTGAGTGAATTAGTGAGTGAGTGAGTGAATTAGTGAGTGAGTGAGTGAGTGAGTGGAGTGAGTGAGTGAGTGGAGTGAGTGAGTGAGTGAATGAGTGAGTGAGTGTGTGAGTGAGTGAGTGAGTGAGTGAGTGAGTGAGTGAGTGAGTGAGTGAGTGAGTGAGTGAGTGAGTGAGTGAGTGAGTGAGTGAGTGAGTGAGTGAGTGAGTGAGTGAGATGGTTGGTTTATTTTTTGGCGATTTGTTGGCTGCTTAGTTGGCTGGTTAGCTCAGTCAATAGGTCGGTCAGTCATTTCGTCGGCCAATCGTTTGATCAGTCGTTCGTTCGATCGGTCGGTCTGTCAGTCAGTGAGTCAATGATTTCAGCGGGAGTGAGTGATCAGGAAGAACTTTGCAAAGTCTTATATCCTACCAATGTACTCGTATAAGCAACATTGTACCTGGTTGGTCAGAGATTTTAATATTAAGGTCATCCACGCAAGAACTACAAACTACAAGAAGCGTATTCTTTTCTTCTTCTTCTTTTTCTTCTTCTTCTTCTTCTTCTTCTTCCTCGTTCGCCCTTAGACTTCTACATTAATGACTTTAATAATGGTAGTAGTCAGCTCAAGGTTCCTGACATCTCCAAACAGCTTTTCGTAGAGAGAAGTGGGTTGTTGCCATATGCCACTCCGTTCACTGCTGTATGTTGATCAGGACTGCAGCAGATGTTCGACTGTCATCGGGCTGGTGCCACTGGTGCAGAGATCTGTTGTACCAATGCTGTACTTGTGATATAGATGGTACTTCAACCTATTGTGTCCAGTGCATAAGCGGAAAAATGATGACCTGTTCTCGTCTAGATAGCTGGTGATAGGCATTATTTTTTTATGTGGTCTGTGTGTTCTCTTTAACTTGAGGACTGTGAATGTGGCTTTTTTTGGTTGTTTTAGCCATTTCATAATTTGTCCCTAAATTAACCCAACGGCTTAATCTAGAAACAACGGAAGCAGGAAACAGAAGGTGAAAATGGGGCAGAGATAAGTCAACGTTATTATTGATGATCCCCATTATCAATATCAGCTTACGAACTCTAAATCAACAAAATAACATAAACCTTGACAACATTAACAACAAGAACATAAATCTTCATGGATATAAAATTAGAGAGGTAACTTCCGAGCGATAAAATCAGGGAGCTACAAGAATTAATAACCCAGCTTAACACTACTTCCATAACACGCGGTAAGAAAATCACTGCATGTCACAGGATGGATTGGCGCGACCTCTTCTCGATCTCTTCTCCACTACGGCAGTACTCATTTTCAATTGGTGTACGTATTGATTACCTGGAATTTCCAGGTCGACAAATTTATTTCTGCTCTATCAAGCAGATATTTGATATTGTCAAATCCTTTGACATTCCTTTTTTGCATGGGCTCTGCACAGCTTTGCTGAGATTAGCGCAGGTAAAACCCATACGGGCTTGGTCAGTTTCGCATTTAGTTTTGTTTGCACAAGCAAGGGATATAGGGATTACTCGTCTGGGCGACACATTTTGGACAGACATGAATGACATAATCATTTGCGGTCACCTGTGTCAGATGAAAGAAAGATGTTACACCTGAAACACATTGTCGAATGAGTTTACAGATGTGTGTTTGAGTTTGCATACAAGGCAATCAGAAGTTTTATTTCCATATATGGGAGAGGTGACCTTCGGCATCACGCACAGAATTTTTCCTACGTGCAAATATTTGAAATTACCTCACAAAACACGCATGTTTGAAACGAGTGGAGCCCTGCTTAGCATCGTAACAACAAATGCGGGGGAAGACAGTGACTATAATCTGACGCCTTTTGCAAGTCTAGATCACTGTGAGAATCGCTTGCCAAGACGACAACCAGACTTTGCCAGAGCCTAGAATCGAGATTCTTATATCGGAACCGGACCATTGTTTGAGAAATTTTGAGGACTTCAGAGCCCAGAATAATCTCTACCACTTAACGAGGACACTGGGAATCTGAGGAATCTAAAGTACAGTCAAAGTGGAAATTCATTGTTAAAATAACGACCCCTAAGAACACATGTAAGAAACCTATTCCAGTGCCTTTATTCCTCTGAGCAAACAGTCTATGAGCCAAGATTGGTTTGGTGGTACCAGTTGCGGGTACTAAACTCTGGAACAAAGTGAAGGTAGGAGTGGACGGACGTCGAACTAGACACCATCATCAGAGGGTCTTAGAGACGCGGGACCAGCTTTACAGTTACTCATTAATCTTAATTGGAACGTGTTGCGCCTTTAATCTTGACCAGAAGCGCGAGAACTCCAGTGACCTATCTGCACAGAACCCAAAAACCCAGCGGGAGCAGAACCTACCATTTGTAGCTACGTCAAACTTAAAAGCTGCCAAGTGACTTCTTACATAAAACCCTCATTACATCACACCAGTGATGAGAATTTTTCTGACAAAGCATTATTCATTCGTTTAAAACCTTGTTAAATCTAAGTGATTATTAAATCTGTTATTTGTAAATATACAAATTTATCGTCGATTTAATCATTTTGGATGTACTGCATGTTTGTCTTGGTCAAGTTACTAAATACACTCTAAACAGAGCAATACCAGAATAATAAGAATTCCACTGAGTAAATCAGGGAGGAACTCCGCCTAGGCCGGTCCCAAGCCCGGCTGAAAAAGGAGGAGGGCGACTTGCATGGAGGCCGCAAGGAGGCAGCCCCTCCACCATGCAAAGGCACAACAGGCCAATCACCTGTTTGTCTTAAAAACCAGATTACGCGAAACATAAGAGAGAAAACCGGACTGATTATAAAGGCGACGAACTGGAACAGACTACGGACAACGACTTACGGAACATGGAACACAAAAAGTATAAATGGGAAGGAAGAGGAGCTGGTGGAAGAGATGAGGAAAGCCAAATTAGAAATCCTGGCTTTAACAGAAACAAAGAAAAAAGGACAAGGAGTTATGGATCTCGATGACGACACGCTGCTATACAGTGGTGCCCCCAAATCTGAAAGAGCTAAAGGGGCCGTGGGTTGTATTGTGGCCAAAATGCAAAGGGATAGTATCAAGGGATGGAACTTTGTCTCGGAACGCAATGTAGTCCTAAAACTGAAAGAAGGAGAAACCATACTCAACCTGGTCATTGTGTATGGGCCAATTGAAGATGAGCGAGCAGAGGTCAAGGAGGAATTCTTCGAGCTGCTTCAACGGACAGTGGACGACTGCCTAGATGAAATTATCATTCTCGGAGATTTCAATGCCAGAGTTGGAAATGACCATGCTAGATGGGGTGGAGTTATCGGAAGATATGGAGAAGATACTCTTAATGACAATGGAAAGTGACTCCTTAGATTCTGCACTTAGCAGAATCTGATCATTACAAAGTTCCCCCGTAAGCGCATACATGTATACAGTAGGTGTGAAACAACAAAGAATGAGAAGTCAGCTAGGTAAACAAACAGGGGAAACGAGCATTAAGACCTACAAGTTGAGAGAGCCACAAGTGAAGACCAGATATCAGGGGTGTGGTGGTTTTTGATGTTATGCAATGATGTTGTTCTGTTTCACTATTGTTCTGAATGAGGTCAGCTGTGAAGGTACCTGATTATAACAATTTATGGGTTGAGTTATCAGGTAACCTTTCTGCTACCACCTTATGATCTCAATCAGACCTATTCTTGACTAGTATGTATGATAGCTACGTCTAATGTCTAGGGTTATGCAAGTGTGGTGTGATGGAAATTTTACACTAACACACACACATATAAACAACTATTAAAGTATATGATCAAATGAACTAACACCTGGGTTAAATTTTGATGTGTAAATTTTCTATACAATTTTTATTAGTCCTGCACCTAGTATTCATCTGGTCAGGACTTTCAAAATTTAAAAAAACTCAAGGTATATACATAAAATGTAAATTTTTAACCCAAAGGGACAATTTGTCCAATCAAATACTGTTATAATACACTAATATTGTTGCTAAATTTTTAATATTACTGGTTTCTAACACTGGATGGCTGTTTGGGATTCTTTAATCATCCCCAGTTCTTTAATACACAATTTTCAGTGTTTAATTCTTTGAGGAATATTTTTATTATGTTACACAAGGGGCTCTAGTCTTTGATGCTGATGAAGCGTCCTGTGCCAGATATTATACTTAACTGGCACAACTGGAACTGTCCGTATTCTTGCTGTAAAACGAACACTTTGATACTGGCCCAAAAGTAACAGGGTGGACTCTGTAGACCCCTGTCACTACTGGAAATGAAAAGACTTCTCAACTGCTTTTCACAGACATCTGGCACCAGGCTAGTGCCAGATAAAAACCCTGTAACAAATGAAATAATGCCTCCTTGTTGATATCATACTTAAACTGTTATTTCTACAAGTTATAATACATTAAGAAATAAAGATCTGGGTCATATCTGATTAACCAACCCAGCTCATCCATTACAAAGTGTACCAGTGTTGTTCACATGTCTCTCCTCTCAAGGCGGCCCTACATCTGCAATAATAATATTAATCTTTCTTTTCTTCCATACAATAGGATAGGGGAGCTGTGTCCATCTGGCCACCTAAGAAAACATTTTTATTTCACAAAACATGTGCATTTTACAAAACTGGCAATGTGTTATAGCATAAATCCGCCTCTAGGCCCTGCATAAATCAGCTAAGGACCTAGGTACTTACTGTCGAAATGGCAGTATCTCTCACTCACATTTTTAAACAAAATATATATATGAATAATTTCTGCCTTACCATAAATTCAATGTATAAACACAGGTACGTTGATTAGCAGGCTTCAGATGTCCTGCTGGCTGGACTGTGATGCCCTTTTGTTTTATTTTATATATTTAATTTAGTAAGGCAAGTCACACTTCACAGAATTACAACGTCCTGTTCTAGGGACTGTATTATGCAAATGGCGAATATCCTATCTAAGTTTTCCTTAATATAAAATGCGTTGGCCAATGAGATCCAACTACTAAGCTTTTTAGTTTGAATGTGAAAATATTGGCATTACAAGTTAAAAAACAGACTTGATTTTTGGACATAACAAGTCTTCTCCTCACTCATTCTTAGATTTCCACTGCTAAAATATATTTATTGTTAAGCCATCCCGTAATTTCTCTCCCCCTGTCTACCCCTCCTCCAATAGAATACATGTACCCTTTTCCTGCCTTTTTCAAGGACGCGTAAAAAAATCACCGTTAGTGAAAGTAAAAACGAGCAGGTGTTGGTCTGTCTGTCATAACCAATACCGTCTTTTGTCCATATCTTTCTTATTATCTGTCGGATTTTCTATTTTAAAGCATATTATTTATCAAGAGAAGATAAGCTCTTAAACTAGCTAACGTTTGTGTTCATATTCCTAGTAATAACGAATTCCATATATTTTCCATATCAGTTTCAATTTCTAACATTACATAAACACGCCATCTCTTTCCCGCTTTTGCGTTGTCCAAAACTGAAACTACTAGTCTGTTACGTCATAAAATGGACTCTTTTGCAGCGAAAACGCTGTCTGTGTGTTTATATATTTTCTCAGTGTGCCCATAGTCCGAAAAATTAGTGGGTTTTGCGGGGTATTTTTAAATTCTACAAAGCTTGCGACACGTTAACGAACACCTGCCATGGTATCGTCTCGCACTGTCGTTTTATGTAGCTAATCCAAGAATCTAACGCTTGACAATTTGTGGCATGTGTTCGCTCTCTCTCTCACTTTTATGCGTTCGTTTATGCCTCCCCTGTTTTGAATCGTACTCTCTTTCTTGGAACAACTGAGCTTGTTGTTTTCAAAATTTCTACCGTTAACCCTTGACGGGCGAGTTATAAAGTCCAATACCACTAGCGCGGCAATAAGGTTTCACACTACGTTCTTATCTCCATTCGATGACTGGCGCGGGGAAAGAAGACGCGTTACAACTTTACTATTTCTACTCATATTATTGTGACTTTTATACTTATAATTAATAATTTTGTCGCTGTATCAATGTACTTTATCACAAGGGGCTTATTGCTACAGCAGTGAGTAACACAGAACAACAACTTGATGACCTCGAAACACTCTGGCACACATTCAAGGACATCATAAAGACAGCTGCAACAGAAGCATGTGGTGAAGTTCGACTTGGGAACAAGAGAAAGAGAACGCCTTGGTGGACAGTTGAGGTTAAAGAGAAAATAAGAGAGAAGAAAGAGGCCTTGAAACAATAATTAGGAGCTAAAAACACAGCAGGAAAAACAGAGAAATATAGAGAATATATGATACTCAGAACAGAAGCAAAGAACAAGGTGCTAGCAGCAAAACAGAAGTCCTGGGAAGAATTTGGAGAAAAGCTAGAAAACGATGCGCAAGAAAACCATAAATTGTTTTATAAGACCCTAAAGAATATGAGGAAGGAAAAACAGTGCCCTCTTAAATTTATAAAGGACAAGCAAGGCAAATTGCTTACTGCCCCAAAAGAAGTAATGGAAAGATGGAAAGAATATTTTTTCAGAACTCCTGGATGGTGAGCAAGGTCAAGCATCAGAAATGATAACCACTGGCACAGCAGAGGAAACCAATGGCGATGAAGATGACATAAAGATGGAAGAACTGAAGGCAGCACTGGAGAAAATCAAGATGGGCAAAGCAGCAGGACATGATGGCATAACACCAGAAATGGTTAAGTACATGGCAGCAGCAGGCAACCTATTACTCCTAAGGGTCCTACTGGCAGCTTGGTGCAACAAGACCATACCAAAGGATTGGGAGATTGCCATAATAACACCGATTTTCAAAAAAGGTGACAACCGACAATGTGGAAAACATAGAGGCATATCCCTTCTCAGTGTCCCTGGTAAAATCTACTCTAGAATCCTGGAGCAGAGACTCAGACACCTAGCTGAGCCACAAATGAATGAGGTCCAGTGGGGCTTCCGAGCAAATCGAAGTACTCAAGACCTAATCTTCACACTCAGACAGTTGAGTGAAAAGGCTCTTGAGTATAAGAGTGAGATTCATCTTTCCTTCTTAGATCTGGAAAAGGCATTTGACAAGGTCCCCTTAAACAAACTCTGGGACTGTTTGGCAAGGAAGAACATTCCATCCCCTCTGATTCATGCTATACAGAGCTTCTACAAGTCTTGCAGAAATTATGTGAGGACGGCAAACCATAAGTCAGAAGAATTCAGGACCACCACTGGTGAAGACAAGATGATATTCTGTCACCTTATCTTTTCATACTCCTCATGGACGATGTCATCAAGGCATTTAAGGAGAGCACAGGAAACTATTTAGTGGGGTACTGGAAGATGAGACAGGTCTGAATTTCAAAGCTGGCATTTGCTGATGATGTTGCCCTGATTGCTAAATCAGAGGCACATCTTCAATGCAACCTGCAAGTCTGGAAAGAAGAGCTGGAGAAGAGAGGGATGATCATAAGCAGCTCGAAACCAAAAACCATGGTGATATCACGAGAGGAAAGAAGACATCAGATTAAGCTGGGATAACAGGTCCTAGAGCAGTTCGACCACTTTAAATACCTTGGAGCTGTCATAGACCGGAAGGGAGGCATCAAAGAAGAGTTGGCTATCCGAAGAGCAGCAGCTGGGAGACTTTTTCAAGCCATAAATCGAGGGTTCCTCAGCAAAAGAGAAGTTGGTAAGAAAACGAAGATGGCTGTATGCCGCTCCACCTATGCCCCAGTCTTGACGTATGGATGCGAGTCATGGGCAATGACTACAGCCCACAAAAGGGAGATTCAAACCTCAGAAATGGGGTATCTGAGGAAGGGGGTTGAAGTAACAAGAAGAGACATGGTCCGCAACCAGAGGCCTAAAAACCCAACCCCTGCAGCCCCAAGTAGAACAGTCCCAACTGAGATGGTTTGGCCATGTCTGCAGAATGGAAGAAGATCGGCTACCACGGCAAGAAAGGTAAACTAAGAGCCAAGGATCCAGACCTCCAGGACGACCCAAAGTCAGCTGGGAGGACAACATTAGACAATCTTTGAAGGACCGAGGACTAGAATGGAACCAAGCCAGGAGGAAGACAGCCGATAGAATAGTATGGCGCTCTCTCTCTTACAAACCTCTACACCTCGCGGTAGAAGAGGAACGACTAAGTAAGTAAGTAAATCAGGGAGGGGGCTTGAACGAGCTGAAATTAATGATTGCTTAATTCTTCATAAAAGGAGGCGGATCAGATATAAGTTACTCATTGCTCTGCCCAACGCAGCATTGTTCTTGACTTCTGAAATATCTTATGAATACTTCCTTGAGATAGAAGCATCATTATTCTTCTATCTACAACTCTGCCAAGAGTAATCTTGTGCGAATGTAGACACCTTTGAAAGACCCATATTAGATACTCTTGAGTTTTGGTCACTGTTGGACCACTACCACAAAGCAGTGGAGGCAATTCCGTGACACTGCAGTAAAAATTCAGCTAATGACAAACAATAAAGCATGAATTCAAAAAACCTAAAACCTCGTTGATTAGCCCTATACACAGTGACCTATGTGAACTGCCTGACGAGGACGCTGTCGATGGATAAGTTGCACACTGAAAAAAAAACCCCGTTGATAGCATTTCGTTCCGGAATCCTCAGGTAAGAAAGGCAGAGTGAGATTTTAAAACACACACATAGAGATGAGAACTGGAGACAGGCATAACAGGGATGGTGAAGGCGTAGACAGGAAATATTTGGCAAGGATTTATAGAGGCCCATGCTCCATGAGGAGTTGAAAGGCAATGAACGAATAAATATGTCAAGACAAAAATATTGTTTCCTAGCACGAAAACGAAATAAATGCAAACAAATGTCATCTTTGTATTTTCGTATGCAAGTTTTAGCACGCTGCATTCTTTTCCAAAACATTTGCCCTGCAGCTGCATTCTTTTTCACAAAACCCCCATTTTTATAGTGGATGACTTGTAAATTCTATATTTATTTTGTTTTGTGGCCAATTGCTCTAATTTTTGGAATGTATAGAGATAAATGGATGACGTCACTGATGACGTCATTTTGTTGATGTGATAGGAGAAGAAGACTGGTGAAAAAAAAGAGCCTTACCTCACTCCAGGTGCAGCCCTGGGGTGCAATCTGCCTTAAAATTGAGCAGAGCGTGATAACGCTCAAAGCAGGGATATGGACAGAGAGGCATTACACACCTACGGCACACTAATTGGGTCCGGTGGCGCTTCTTGCCCGTGTCCCTGCTGGAACACACAACGCAGACTAGCCTTGAAGGTCTGCCACCAGCCAGACGTTTGGGGTTAGGAGTCAAGTAGTGCTCCCCCATAACCAATCTTGCTGGTGCAATGTCAGATAACCTTCCTCTGCGGGCTGTGACCCTAGACTGGTAACTTTCAAGAAGCCCATGAGCAATCCGCAGACGGAATGTTTCCGCCTTGATACGAGACGGATGCTTGGCCCTCCACAGGACAAGCGAATTGACAAAGCAAACTTCCAACAGGTAGAAGAATATTTTCTTCCACCATTTGCTGCTCCTGTGTAGAACCATGTAGTATGTCAACTGTTTGTCCACACGATCAATACCTCCCATGTGACAGGAATAGGCTTGGATAGCGCATGGCTTGTCCACGATCCGCACATTGCCAGCATGATGTTTGGATCTAACCTCCTTCCTGAAGGTCTGCGCATCGTGTGCAGTTGTCATTAGATTCACTGGCCTCTTGTCAAACCATGACATATAGAGGATATTGCCTTCTCTAACAGTCATGGGAGGGTCACCAACTTTGGGTTTCGCCAACTTGAGTTGTGGGGGGACCCCTCGGCGGTTCGTCCGCAGTGTGCCGCAAGCCCCTGTCTGATTATCCCCAAGCTCCGTGAACAGGGCAGGCGAAGAGAAAAAGTTGTCCAAGTACACAACATGGCCATGCCCATACAGGGGAGCAACAAGGGAGGTGACAACGCGGTGAGCAACCCCCCTAGTAGGGTCCACATTGTCTTCCTTCCCAAGGTAGAGCTGCCAATTCCAGAGGTAGCCTGTCTTGGAGTCAGCTAGGCCCCAGGCTTTCATACCCCACTTAGAGGGTTTGTTGGGCATGTACTGCATAAGGCTGGTCCTACCTTTGAAAGCTATCATACTTTCATCAACACTAAGCTCTTTGGATGGTATATAATGGCTTTGCCATAGAGGGAGAAGAGTGTCAACAAACGATTTGATTTTGAAGGCTTTGCTGTGGTCAGGGTGCCCTTGTGGTGCAGCAGTTGTATTGTCCACGAGGTGTAGACAGAAACCTGTCCCTACTCATCACTTTCTTGAATCCTGGCATGTCAAGGAAACAGTCATTTGACCAATACAAATCAAATGACGATCTTTTCGTTACACACATCAACAGAAGCAAAGCAAGAAATGCCCTCACCTCGTCATCACTGACATCGGTCCACAACTTCAAACGGGATGAAGCACTCGCCTCTTGCCCTTTCTGGTCAAAAACCTGACTGGCTGTTACGTACATTTATTACCTAAAAGGGGGTAGTCTTCGGTCCTGCCAAATGTACGCACCAGTCTTAAAATAGTTATATTATTTGTGCGTTCGATTGATTCACGCACTGACGTGCACAATGCAGTGTGAGTTGCTTTGGACGCACGGGTAACCTAGTTAGGGGATTCTGACGTCATGTTTTGAACGGGGCAGTTCGGACCATGTTTATGTCCGATATATATTTCTTGGATTTATCTGGCAAGTTTGAAGAAGCCATTATTTTGTAATTATATCTACTGGTATTCATGATGAAGCCAATAGTGGAAGTATCAAGTAAGTGTCGCCCCATGTTACATCGAATGTTTATTGAGTTAAATTAAAGTATCAGGCCGCTCCTAGTTTTGGTCTAGCGGGAATTCATCGTAGTATGTCATTCCTAGAATGGACAGACGGAGTCGTTAGCCCTTTTGAATTACCGTAGAGGGAGGATACCTACGAGTAAACGAAGTTAATTGATTTGTATGCTTCACATGTTTTTATATGCCGTATTTTCGTCAATGCCAAAGTCGTGGCATGGATATAGAGAGGTTAGTCAACACAGAACTCTAACCTGGTCGTATTGTCGTGGATGACTTTGTTTGGATTTTATATATATATATATGCTACCTAAGTATCGTATGGAAATAGTCTGGAATTGTTACAAGTATGATAAGAAGTATTGCTCCTTGAGAATGAATCCGTTGGCCATAAGATACGTCCTTGAAAGAAGGTCAACGGACTTGACTGCAATACATATGATATGGTAGAGGAAGTGACCCTTAGTCACTTGAATAAGAGGACTTAATTGTTAGAGAATCTTCATGAACTTGAAAAGTAATTATCAACATTTTTGACGTATGACCCTTTTGCACCTGTAACTATGATCGTCTTGTTGTTTCGCTCCGTATGTGTCACGTTAAATAAAATATATGTACAGTCATCACAGACTTGTGTGCTGCCAGTAAGTGACCAGTTAAACACTACTTGTTGGAGTTCGTTTTGAAGAACATTTTCTGACATTTTTGTTCCTTTGCAACCATTCGCGTAATGAAGTTCTTTACCATTAGAATGAACACCCAACAGTAAATGGTATGCCAGTGTGGTCTGGAAATAAATAATTTCACAGGAACGTACTCAATCCAAGTATCGGTTGAAAAGAAGATTTGAACTTTCAAGGCGACAACATCTCAAACTTGGAACCTAGTGTGATGATGAATCAGAATCAACTTACGGTTACCAAATGCTCAAGGTCATCAATCAACCTCCACGTCAAGTTTTACAGTGACTGACTGCCTTGGGATCACCTATTCGTCATTATTACGTGCGAGCTGTTGTTATATACGCAGAGCGAAGTATTTTATCCTCAGACGTACATCCACGGAGACGAGGCACATTGTTTTTTCCCGGCACACGCGAGATGAGTATAACGTGCTTTCGTTGTACATTTTATTACTTTTAGCTGTGCCTTCTATAGTTATGTCCATCTTTACATTTTCCATGTTATATGTTATATGTTGTACATTCGTCGTGGGAGGTAGGGAGGTTGATCTGACGAACGAGATCCATCTCGAAGCCAATTCGGGCTCTTCGTCAGACGTTCTGTAGGGCTCAACTTGTAAGTTTCAATTGAGCGATAATTCCGGTCCAAGGCTAGAAACCTTGCCGAAGTTCCGATCGCTAATTGTTCCTTATGATAGTATCTGTTTAGCTGTTTCGTCACGTTTACTTGTTGTTTTTGGTAGTTATTTTTACTCGTATTTAGTTTTATGATGAATTTTGTTTGTATTATGCGTCCGTCTCACCTTTCCTGTCGTTCAGTTTTTTACAAAACCTATGTTTTTACACTGTGTTGTCAATTGTCCTGTTGAGTATCTGATCGTAGTTGTCATCGTAAATTTTTACGATATTCTATTTTAGTTACACATTTCTATTTTTGTTGATTTCTACGATTGTGTTCACTCGTCTTTGATTATCGTGTCTTGTCGGTAATGTTTCTATTGTCTTTCACGTTGTTGCTTTCATGACATTTCATTACATAAATTACTGTATTGATTATTAACATATTTCATAACTATATGATAACAAAAGATACCGTTCTAGGACAGGAACGACGAACACTTGTTAAAGTAACAAGGTTAATTAATTTACATTGATTAATTATCATTTTATAAATCAAGAGTATTGTGACTACTTATAAAGCATAATGTATTCACTAGATTATTTCATTAAGCAAGCAAAAGCTCTTCAGATGGCTCCTGATGAAGCAAAAGCATTTGCACTTGCAGAATATAAGAAAGCTCAAGAAATAGAAGCCGAACAGAGAAAGCTAGAAACTTTAAGATTACAAAATTTGAAATTTGAGGCGGAGGAGAATGAGAAAAAAATGAGATTAGCCGCTGAATTAGAAGAGAAACGATTTCAGCGAGAGGCAGAACAGAAGCAAAGGGAGGCTGAAGAAAGACTTAAAATTGAGATGGAAGTTAAACAAAAGGAAATGGAAAATAAACAAAAGGAAATGCAAGAAAGAAGATTAATAGCTGAACAAGCCGCTGAATTAGAAGAGAAACGATTTCAGCGAGAGGCAGAACAGAAGCAAAGGGAGGCTGAAGAAAGACTTAAAATTGAGATGGAAGTTAAACAAAAGGAAATGGAAAATAAACAAAAGGAAATGGAAAATAAACAAAAGGAAATGGAAGAAAGAAGATTAATAGCTGAACAAAATACAAAACGACTTCAGCTTGAGATGGAAGAGAATGATAAAAAACGACAGCATGAACTAAAATTAGCAGAGTCAGAATATGAGAGACTTAGGTTAACTCAGGAAGCTAATTCTCAGAGAACTTTTGAAAGCCAAACTTCATCCAGACATGATCATTTTAAGGAAATTCACCTTAAATTACCTAAATTTAATCCCCCGTCGGATGACGTAATATTTTTCCTAGATAGATTTGAGGCCACTTGTAGGTCTTATAACGTGGATAAAACACTGTATTGCACATATTTATCCAGGTTACTTACTGGGGATGCTTTAGCAGTTTATCATACTACCAGTATTAATGAGAAAAATGATTATAATGCTCTTAGAGCCGCACTTCTGAAGAAATTTCAAATGACAGAAGATGAATACCGATTAAGATTTCGTACATTACTACCGCAATCAAGCAGAAATTTCAGTGATTTTCTGTCACAAATACGACTAACCCTAGAAAGATGGATCGAATTATCCAAAATTGAAAAGTCGTATGAAGGTCTCTTCGATTTACTGATGCGCGATAAGGTACTATCGTCTGTAAATCCTACATTTCTCGCATTTTTACACGAACGGAAACCTTTATCTATGAAAGACTTAGAAGAACATGCAAAAAATTTCTGCACTGCTCACCCAACCATGGATCTAAGTAATGCACAGATTAAGAATGAATTGCCTGTTGCTTTTGCAGCACAACAAAACAATTTTTCACGAAATCGTTCCTTTAGTGCTGACAGGTATGTCAATAAGGGAAATAATTACAATTTTAACAATGATAACTTTTACAAAGGGAAGCAATTTCAACAATCTGCTCCATTTAATGTTTCTTGGAACCAAGCTCACAGATCGCGAGATTTTGGTAACAATAATTTTAAAAATAATCAAGGACATTATAATAAACAAAACTGGAGATCAAGATCTCAGGGTCCGCAAAACAGACAAGGTTCTTGGAATAAAAATTTTAAAGAACATCATAACTTTAATTATACAAATTATCGGACTCATCCAAATTTTAACTCAAGCAGAAACGACAATTATGGCAATTTTAATGCAAATAATCAAAATCGATCGCGTCGTAGAGATAGATCGTCGAGTAATACGGGTAGACATTCTAATGTCGCTTTAAGTGATACACAGGCTAACATTGTACAGGGTAAAGTAGCTGAAACTCACAATGCTATGTCTTGTTCTCTTGATTGTACCCAGGTGAAAGACTGTCCAGAATGCTCGACTCTTTTCCAGCCTAAGGCGATCACGACGCTGCGTTGCGGACATACCTTGCCTAGTCTACCTGTAGTCTGTACGGCCACTGCTGCGTCAGTACACCAGGGACAGGGCTCTCTTAAGTTTAACAAGGGATTTGTCAACAACATTTCATGCTCTCTCCTATTTGACTCAGGTTGTAGTACTGTGGGCGTCCGGACTTCGCTGATCAACCCAAGTTGTGCCACGGGCAGGGTTGTCAAGTGTGTGACTTTTGGTGGCACCGTTGAAACATTTCCCACTGCTATTATTGACCTTAATACACCATTTTTTTCAGGAAAGATCCAGGCATGTCTCCTTCCGAATCCAATTTGTGATGTAATACTTGGTCGCATACATGGTATTAAAGAGTGTACACCACAGCAAATAGCTGAATGGGAAGAGCGACATATTCAAACTGCAAATGCAGTAGTGACTAGAGCGCAAGCTACTAATATGTCGCATGATACACCTATTGAACCTACAGTTCATACCACTTGTGATGATGATGCTCCTATTTCACGGGAGTTGTTTGCAACATTGCAAAAGAATGATGATTCATTAAAAAAAAATTTTTCAGTATGTGAACAAAAAGAATACCAGCAACAAACTTGCAAAATCTAGACATGACTTTATACTTAAAAATGGGATTTTGGTTAGAGTAATACGGGAAAAGGATTCATCCTTATGTTATCAGATCTTAGTCCCATCCTCTATGAGATCTCGTATATTACGACATGCGCATGACTCGCAATGTGCGGGCCATATGGGTTTTTCGCGTACCAAATCCAGAGTGCTTTCGGCATTCTACTGGCCAGGCGTCCATAGGGACATCACTCTCTATTGTCGGTCCTGTTTGATATGTCAGGAAGTTAAGGTACGGGGTCCATTTCATGCGGCTCCTATTCAAGCTGCGGACATCCCGATTAGACCATTTGATAAAATGGCTATAGACATTATTGGTCCGATGCTTCCATCTGCTAGAGGGCATACGCATATTCTTACGTGCATTGATATGTGCACTCGTTGGCCTGAGGCCATCCCTCTCAAGAACACTTCATCTGCCAGTGTAGCAGAGGCATTGATGTTAATCTTCTCACGCATTGGTTTTCCACGGAAAATCTTGTCGGATCATGGGGTTCAGTTCATTTCTGAATCCATGTCTCAAGTTATGAAGACATTAGGTATAGACAGATCTCTTAGTTCTATTTATCATCCGATGTCAAATGGGTTAATTGAGCGTCTCAATAGGACACTCAAGCAGTTGTTGGGTAAGATGACCCAAGACCATCCCCAAGACTGGGATCGGGTCATACCCG
Source organism: Oreohelix idahoensis (assembly GCA_024509875.1). NCBI lineage: Eukaryota > Metazoa > Mollusca > Gastropoda > Stylommatophora > Oreohelicidae > Oreohelix > Oreohelix idahoensis. Next base: position 44,817 of record JAMPIV010008088.1, on the reverse strand, counting down.
CTGCTCTGTTCGCGTATCGCGAAGTACAAAATCAAGCCACGGGGTTTTCTCCTTTCCAGCTAGTTTTTGGCATGCAACCACGCGGTCCGATGTCGTTAATCCACGACTTATTGGTTGACGAGAATATTGAAGAGGAAACTCAATCCTCTTATGAGTATGTGATCTCTCTGAGAAAGAGAATCATAGATGCTTGTAGACTAGCTACTGCATCATCCGAACAAGCCAAAGAAAAAGCTCGTCTATTTGCAAACAAGTATAGACGTCTTCGCCAGCTTATTCCTGGTGACGAAGCTTTTGTATTACTCCCTGCGCATAACAATCGTCTTTTAATTACCTGGAGAGGTCCTTTCAGGATCATCTCAAGAATATCCGATGTCGACTACATCGTTGATGTTAATGGTAAACATAAAACCTTCCACATTAACATGTTGAAGGAGTATTACTCACGTCCTGATTATCTACAGTCAGTGTTCCAGGCAACTGACGATCCTACACCTCCTATTCAACACTATTCTAGTTTGTCAGTCATCCAAGAAGAAGAATCTTCTTTCGATGATGTACAACTACCAATACCAGTTGTACCACTCCATTCCACTGAGAAATGGAATGATGTTACAATCTCATCTACTCTTTCGGCTGATCAACGTCAGCAAGTCTCTAATATTCTACACTCGTATGAGGATGTCCTCACTGACATCCCAGGTCATACGTCAGTCATCCAACATGACATTATTCTGACTGACGATACGCCTATTCGAGTTCGCCCATATCCTATCCCTTTACACTTTCGTGATAAGGTTGATAAGGAATTGGATGAGATGCTTCAATTAAATATAATTGAACCATCTTCATCACCATCTTCTTCTTCTATGGTAATCATTAGGAAGAAGGACAACAATATACGTCTTTGCGTAGATTACAGGAAATTAAACAAAGTTACAAAATTCGATGCGGAACCGTTACCTCTTTTAGACGACTTATTGGAGAAATTATCTCATGCCACATTCTTTTCGAAATTTGACCTTTCAAAGGGCTATTGGCAAGTGCCACTCACTCCTAAAGCAAAGCCATTCACCGCTTTCTCGACGCCACGTGGTCTTTTTCAATGGAATTTTATGCCATTCGGATTAATGAATGCGCCAGCTACCTTTGTACGCATGATGCGCCGCATATTGTCTCATCGTCCCGATGTCATTACTTATATAGATGACATCTGTCTTTTCAGTGACTCTTGGGATGAACATATTCATGGATTAAAAGCTTTACTTTCTACCTTACGGGATTATAACTTAACAGCGAAACCTTCAAAGGCTTTTGTCGGTTTTCATGACATCTCATTTCTGGGTCACCGCATAGGTCATGGTTTCATGTATACAGAAGACAGTAACGTCTCTAAAATTTTAAACATCTCGGCACCTAAGACAAAAAAACAAGTTAGATCTCTTTTAGGACTAATACAGTTCTATTCAAAATTCATCCCTCATTTGTCTACTATAACTGCACCTTTTTCGTCTCTACTGAAGAAAGGCACATCTAATGTAATAAAGTGGTCGCAGGATCACCAAACGGCGTTAGACTATATAAAACGATTTTTTTCAAATGAACCTTTTTTGAGGTTGCCTAACAAAAATCTCACTTTCATTCTTCGCAGTGATGCATCTTCTTACGCTATTGCTGCAGTTTTGATGCAGGAATATAACGGCACCTTATTTCCGGTGATGTACGTGTCCAGAAAACTTACGGAGAGCGAACTCAAATACTCCGTTCTGGATAAAGAGCTCCTCGCATTAGTATGGGCAATCACAAAACTGGAACGTTACCTCCTCGGCTCACACTTTGTGGTGGAATCTGACCAAAAAGCTCTTACCGCACTGAACACGAAGAACGTTAAATCATCGAAGTCAGCGCGTTACGCTATAGCGCTTCAACCATTCAATTTTGAAATACGAGCTATTCCTGGAGTGAAGAATGTGTTCGCAGACTGTTTGTCGAGATGCCCAAGCGAACTTGTCGAAACTAAACCACTTCCAGATGTTGAAACATCCTCACCGATAACATGAATAACTTTGTACATTATCATTGATTGTACATCTATAAAGACTGTTTATATAACTGAAGTATTCGTATAAGTATAACTTTCAGGATATACTTACTTATAGATTATAACATTACTTCTTGTGTAGTAACATTTTATTAGTACGGGAACATTGATACTATAGTAACGTTTTATTAGAACGGGAACAGTGGTATTAGAGTAACATTTTATTAGTACGGGAACATTGGTACTACAGTAACTTTTTATTAGTATGGAAACATTGTTAAGAGCGACAAATATACATTTGTTATTCCTATGGAACATATTACACTACATATCGTGTTCGAGAATATATTTTATCGTATATGGAACATTGAGAACATCGTCTCGTCGATTACTAACTAGTTGTAACTGAACATTGACATATTGATAGTGATATTGGAATTACTTAGAATATATTAGTAACTGGTTATTTGTTAGTAATTAAGAAATATATAAATTAGAATAATTCAATTTAATCTATTTAATTGATTATGGATCACACACATACTAACTTTCTTAGTTGTCACGTAATACCTGCATTCACGGGCCTTAGTTGATGATATCTCACTGTTAGATCACTAGTCAACCGTACTAGTGTTAGAAAACATTAAGGGTGTTGATTCTTAAAGTGTTTAATTTTGCATTGCTTCATTTTTGCACATTGTATTTTCAATTTTTCTGTTTTATTGATTCTCTTGTCATTGATCATCATCAGTGTTGCTGTTCATTTTCATTTTTGAAATCATATGTTTCAAATTTTTTTTTTTTTGAAAACTTAGTTGAATTTTATTATCATCTTTTTTTTATGGTTTTTTTTTTCATTTTTCATTTTCAACTTGTTTTTACTTCGAATATTACCACATCGTTCCAAAGTAGGTCGAGTGTGGATGTGTGCTTTAATGCATACTATCATTTAGTTATATTGATTTCGTTTAATATTCTTTTCTTAATATGGTATAACTTTATGCATTTCATATATCTTGTGGTAGTTTTGACTCACCTCTCTCGGGTACTAAGTTCAAAAAAATTAATAGAATTAATTTTTTTAAGGGGAGGTAATAAGGGAGCTGTTACGTACATTTATTACCTAAAAGGGGGGTAGTCTTCGGTCCTGCCAAATGTACGCACCAGTCTTAAAATAGTTATATTATTTGTGCGTTCGATTGATTCACGCACTGACGTGCACAATGCAGTGTGAGTTGCTTTGGACGCACGGGTAACCTAGTTACGGGATTCTGACATCATGTTTTGAACGGGGCAGTTCGGACCATGTTTATGTCCGATATATATTTCTTGGATTTATCTGGCAAGTTTGAAGAAGCCATTATTTTGTAATTATATCTACTGGTATTCATGATGAAGCCAATAGTGGAAGTATCAAGTAAGTGTCGCCCCATGTCACATCGAATGTTTATTGAGTTAAATTAAAGTATCAGGCCGCTCCTAGTTTTGGTCTAGCGGGAATTCATCGTAGTATGTCATTCCTAGAATGGACAGACGGAGTCGTTAGCCCTTTTGAATTACCGTAGAGGGAGGATACCTACGAGTAAACGAAGTTAATTGATTTGTATGCTTCACATGTTTTTATATGCCGTATTTTCGTCAATGCCAAAGTCGTGGCATGGATATAGAGAGGTTAGTCAACACAGAACTCTAACCTGGTCGTATTGTCGTGGATGACTTTGTTTGGATTTTATATATATATGCTACCTAAGTATCGTATGGAAAAGGTCTGGAATTGTTACAAGTATGATAAGAAGTATTGCTCCTTGAGAATGAATCCGTTGGCCATAAGATACGTCCTTGAAAGAAGGTCAACGGACTTGACTGCAATACATATGATATGGTAGAGGAAGTGACCCTTAGTCACTTGAATAAGAGGACTTAATTGTTAGAGAATCTTCATGAACTTGAAAAGTAATTATCAACATTTTTGTCGTATGACCCTTTTGCACCTGTAACTATGATCGTCTTGTCCCACTCCGTATGTGTCACGTTAAATAAAATATATTCCTTTGCAACCATTCGCGAAATACATCTGCCTCAGAGATGTCAACGTCAACGCCCACAGGTCCCACAACTTGGTCGAAGTTGCGGAGCCAGTCGTGGTTGTAGCCAGAAGGTGCTCTAACAACATTGACTTCTTCAAAATCATCATCAACACTTGACACATCACTATCTTCCCCTTCAACATCACCCACATTCGGAGTAAATACCGGCAGACCAGCACTAGTAAACCCAAGAAACTCCTCATCATCAGAATCAGAATCCATGAAAATTTCAGATAAAATGGCAGCTGGATCCATGCCGATTGATTTCGATTTGAAAATTGCACAGAAAATGTACGCTATCACACCCGTTACAACTAAGTGTCAGAAAAGGAAGTAAAACTTCTTTCACAGAAGATTCAATTTTTGCATCCGGGGTTCAGATCACGTGCACACACATTATAAATCAGTTCCCCGATGATAGCCGCAAGGCCACACATGTGGCCTCCAGCATGGAGGTTACGTTCGGCCCAATGTGTGGCCCACAGCGTGCTAAAGGTACTTGTACACAACGAAATAAATGCAAACAGTTGTCATCTATGTATTTTCGTACACAAGTTAAACTTGTACACAAAGTTAGTGCGAAAATACAATGAATGAAAATAAGACCCATCAAAAACATTCTTGGAATATCATACATGAATCATATCCCATACTACAGTGTACGGGGTATCATAAAACAAGATGTATTATAATACCTATTAACAATTGTTAAATCTCACAAACATCAAGGTATGTGCGAATAGCAGGATCAATTGTGTTTTCCAATACTGGCCCTACAAGGACAATTCCAAGAACACGCAATAGAGGCAGCTCAAAAGTACGATCGGCGGACTGTAACGAAAGGTTTTTATGTGTAAAGTGTCAGTAGTCCTGAAGAAAACAGAAATATAATTCTGTATGAAAATAGTTAAGTCCCAGTGTTGGAGAGAAATGAAATCTGATAAATATTTTACAACATAGGTTTTCAGCAACGTTTACATTTGATCGCATAAATGACATTGCGCGACTCACACGTGAAGCTACTGGTGATGGTGTACGTAGCGTCAGGAAAAGACACCTTGGGGGTTGAGATGACATACTTGCACGTGTTGCATCGTGTCCGACCACAGGGTAGTGTGCCAAAGTGAGTGGCATTCTCCTTTGGGAGACGGCTGTGAACAAGAAGATCCTTCAGGTACTTGTCGCGTCTATATGCCACCAAAGATGCTTCACATAATACTTTTTGGGTAACAGAATCTGCTTGGAGGATAGGGAGGTAGCGGAAAAGGATCTGTTTGACTGCAGTACTGTGAGGGTGATAGGTCAAGATTAATTTGACTCTATCCGAAGTGGATTTAGAGTGAGGTTTGAGGGCCTCCTGACGAGAGATGGGGAGCACACGTTGGAGGGCAAAGGTGAGAACATGTTCCGGATAAAGTCTGCTAAATCCAACATATCATTGGCTTGGAAGTGGAAGTCATCGTCGTCTTGGCACAAACGGCGGAGGCGGGGAAGTTGTGAAAATGGAAGGGAGTCACGACAAGCCCGAAGATGAGAAGAGGTATACAGAAGGTAGCTATGGGCATCTGTCGGCTTGTAGTATACCGAGGTATTAAGGCCGGAGGGCGTGATAGTAATAGTAATGTCAAGAAAGTTGACAGATACTGTGGAGATGAGGGAGGTGAACTTGATGGTGGGGTGGAAGTGGTTGAAAAAGTCGATGAAGCGAGATAAATCAGTATCGGACATATCTGTGAGACCTATGCCATCATCGATATATCTGCGGTAAAACCCGGGTAAAGGACCGGAGTATTATTGCCATATCTGATGCTCCAAGTGGCCTATGAACAGGCAGGCATAGCTAGGACCCATCTTCGTTCCCATGGCAACACCACTAATTTGGTCATAAAACTGACCATTGAATTCAAAGGAATTAATTTGAAGGACCATTTCAGCAAGACGGAGAAGAGTGTCAGTGGATATAGAAGGACACGTGCGCTGGTCAAGAAAAAAAACGAAGAGCTCGGAGACCATCAGAGTGGGGAATTGAGGTATACAGAGAACAGACAACAAGAAAACGAGAAAAGACGGTAGGAGCGGTCTGCTGAGAGTCAGATATAGGAGAAAGTTATAAGAGCATGATTAGCGTCTTTGACAAAGGAGGGAAGATTCTCAACGATAGGCTGGAAAATGCTATCGAGGAAGTCAGAAATGTGTTCAGTAGGACAGGAACAGGCCGAGACAATAGGTCTGCCAGAGATCTTATGAATTTTGGGAAGTATGTAGAATACAGGCTTGCCCAAAGAACTTTCATGAATCCTAAGATGAGATGCGTGGGGAGGAAAAGCCTTACTGGTGATGAGCTGTTTAATAGTGTTGTGTACAATGCGATTGTTAGAGACAGTTGCATCGATGGTCCTGGGCCTGTAAAAAGAGCCATTGGTCAACTGGTTTTTACCTTCACTTAGGTATAAGTCCTTCTGCCATACGACAATGTCTCCTCCCTTGTCAGCCGGTTTGATGACAATGTCGTCTCTACGGCGAAGAAGGGAGAGAGCACGGGACTCTGCAGAAGTGTGATTGGAATAATGCAATCTACGAGGGCGGAGCTGCTGAATGTCATGGATGGTGTTCTTGATATACAGGTCCAGGGCATGAGAAGCTCCAGGTTTAGGTGTAAAGGGAATTTATCGTTAGGTAATTAACTGAAATAAAAGTTCTTCTTGGATCTTCCTTGTATAGAAATAAAATTTTATCAGCTGTGCTGTTATCTCTAGTCTCTGGCTATGCTAAAAGTCAATAATTTTCATTATAGACTCTGACGGCTCACAAATGATGCAGGAATTGGTCCTATTGCATACGCATCTTCAGAGTAAGATCAGTTTTTGTTTGAATGACACATTACACTGTATTCTGAAGATCTGTGCATTCGCCCATCCAACACTGAGAGGGACTAAGGCCGAAGTACAGATAACAATCGATAGGCTCCTGTGAGGTTCCAGGCAGCTTGGATTGAACTGAAGTCTAGATCTCAGGCTTATGATGACTCATGTGAACCTGTGAACAATGATAGACATGTGGCTAGTCCGTTTTTATGGAACCACAAGTCAAGGGTCACAGAACGGATTGGGGCGACCCCGTCTTCTCGATCTCTCTTCCACTACGGCAGTATTCAGTTCATTTGTTGTACTGACTTAATTGAGTGCTTTACAATAGTAGCACAATCTATTTCTGCTGTGTAGCAGATATTTTCTCAATTTTAAATATTCTTACACTCCTCTCAGCGATAGTCGTCATGTGTGTGTGTTTACCTGCCTATCCCTCCGGATAGAGTAGACGTTGATGCACGGTTGACCGACAGAAATCCTATTGTACCCCAAGGGTGCCACTGTTTTCGCACGTAAATGGCCAAGCGAGTTTACTTAGCGCTGATATTGCTCGTGTGACCGACTAACTATTGTCGTGATAAGACACAGCACAGATGGTCAAACAGGAGTTTGTGTTTACACAAGGAGCGCCGGTCAAGTATCGACCTGGTGGGATGACAAACACACCTAAGCGGAAATGTTGCAATATTTAATGGTAGATGTAAGAAGTTATATGTAATCATTGACGAGAATATCTGAATGTCACAATTGCCATATATGGAAAACGTGACCTTTACATTACGTTCAAAATTTTCCATGTCGGAAATATTTTGAATTTCCCCACGGGACATGCATGTTTGCAAACGATTGGCTTTTTACTTAGCTTCGTAACAAACAGATGCGGGGGCAGGATAGGAATATAACCTGACACGTTTCAGTGTTATTTCACTGTGACGATCGCTTGCTAAGACGACACAACCAGACCTTGCCAGAGTGAAGCCTAGAATTCAGAATTCCATTTTATCAGACCGGGCACCTTTTATTGGAGAATCTAGCAGGACTTACAAAATAGCCCAGGAAATCTCTATCATTTTAAATAAGTAAAACCGGAATATCTGAGGAAACTGTACACACGAAGTCAGAGAGGGATTTAAAGTTAGAATTAACAACCCCAAGTATACGTGTAAAAAGGCATCTGCAGTGCCTTTAACTTCATTCACCTGAGCAAAATGTCTGTGAGCCAGGATTGGCGTAAGTTGGCATTTTACATTCTATATTTCATTACTAACATGTGAACTAACATATATATGTGTGTATGTGTGTGTATGTGTATGTGTATGTGTGTGTGTGTGTGTGTGTGTGTGTGCGTGCGTGTGTGTGTGTGTGTGTGCGTGTGTGTGTTAAAATAGTTAGTGGTGTCCAAGTCATTTGAGGCTGGCAACCTCAGCGTATAGAATGATGATTTCATGAACCACCACTGCCAAAGGCTGGTGACTGCTTTATTGCCAGTTTCTTAAAGAAAACTAAACGCATAAAGACTCCCAGGTTCCATATTGAGCAGGGCGGGAAAGATGAAAGAAATGATGTACATTCTAAGTATAATACTTACATTTCAAACCAGTGTAAATGTCTATGTAAACATATTCACTTTAGAATTAATGAAAGTTTCAAGCTTTTAAATCAGTGTAAACATAAATGAACGTAGATTCACCGTAGGTGCGAACATCTGGCAAGAGTCTGCAAGTTATAACTTTCCCTTTGATTCCAGATGTATATATACCAGAGTATTCTAACTAAAAAGTTACTCAGTACTCCTCAGCTTTTTAAGACGTCTAGCGGCGATTTCTAGAAATACTTTGTATTAAGTGAAGTTTCTTAGTTTATCGTTGGAGAATAGTCGAGAAGTAGTTGTGTGAAGGTAAATACTAGACTAGTAGTTTGAGTGATTAAGTGTTAAATCGTCGATTATATTTCTCTAAGAATTGTGTGCAGAGTGATTTACTAGTTTAATCGTCATTTTAATTCTCTAAGTTTTCCTGTGTTACAGTGGATACCAGCTATAACTTAAAATTTAAATTCTGCTAGTAACCAGTCATAGATTATTTTAACTCACTAGTAATTGCGATTCATCATGAGTATTGACGAAATATGTATTTATTTCCAATTAATGATGACTGTGTTTTTTTAAATGAGTAGAATTTATTTCACGGAAGTTTTAAACGATAAGACGAGCTCTCGGCTCGTAGTTATAATTTAAAGTTAAATAACCGAAGTGGATGAATATATTATATTTTACGCGAGGTAAGGATAGGATTACCAACGGGCTGATCACCCGTTTGCCAGACACTTCGATTACGGAAACAACGGCAAATGGGTTGATTTGCCATTGCCCTAAAGACGCCACTAGGCGTGATGGGAAACAATGGCAAAGAAAACCTATCTGCTGTTGCCCTAAGACGCCACTAGGCGTAATGGCCACTGACTGCTTTAACGGTCGGTGGCTAAGGACAGAAGAAGAAGAAGAAGGATAGGATTGTGTATAAATATATTTTGTTAAGTATTTGTATCTTTTCTCTTTTATACAGTATTTGGGTCAAACCCTATAAAACTTACCAGCGGCTTCCATTCCATATGACACTGAGAATACTTTATCAAAGAACATTCTGATATTATATCGGGGTTTTTTCAAGGTGACTTGTCTAGTCTCGTGTTTTACACCCTGTAAAAAGACAGTACCAACCCTAAGAAATATTAAGAATAAATTGTAACTGGATTCATAAACATCCAGATTTATTTTCCAAGTGCATATACCTTCAGCCAGTTGAAGTGACAAAATCACGATTGACATTACATATATAACGACCACTGTGTTGTGAAGAAGATTGATCCTGAACAGATTTTATTTACCTGACACTCGATTTAACGATTGAAGATTCCAAGCCTACTGTACACTGTGAACATTAGACCTCTTAATTATTTTACGACCTGGACAAAAATTGAAGTGACATTTATCAGCATCCTACTGTCAGCAGTGAACCAAGCGTTTCCCAACATTTTTTTTGATTAATTAGTCTTTGGAGAAACTGGGGCTTGATTCGCCAAGAACACCAACATTGGATGGTCTGGGTGTACCTTAACAATTGTTCCAGATGTTGTGAAAGGAACCTATTTAGGTAACAGAGAGACTGAGTTGTAATCACAGGTTCTCAGAGCGAGAGAATGCAGGATGAATAATTCTTTCAGTTTATAACCCATGTACTAACTTTGTATTTTCTTATGCAAGTGTTGCTAATGCTGTTCCTCTTAGAATAGATTAACTTATATATTCTGTTCTTTACTTTAGAGGGAATTTTTAGACCACAGCGTTTAAACCTTTGACTCTTTTGGGGGTTAATAACTTCCTCCATAACGGGATCTTGTCTCAACAGAGGGAGGGCGGATTTAACCTATGAGTCTAACTCTTTAATTAATTCATTAACTTATGTTTATTGGTATTTGATTTGATATTCACATGATAGTATTGTTGTAAAGTTCTTTATGATAAATAAAATTTACATAAACTTTATTACGTGTGTCGGTCAGCTTGTCCAAAAAGATCCATAATCCATTGATGTAGTTTTCACGTCTGTGCGTCAAACTGTCGTCACTTATGTGTGTGTGTGTGTATGTGAGTGGTGATATATATATATATATATATATATATATATATATATATATATATATATATATATATATATATATATATATATATATATATATATATATATATATTAATGTGATGGGGCCGAAAAGGAGACGCCCGCCCCCTACCTGTTTCTAGGAAGATTTATCGCCCACATATTTTCGATGTGCGCGAAGCATGCTGGGATGTAAATTCTTCAAGATTGATGAAAAGGCCATAATAACACCTAGAAATTAGTTTTGGTGCATAGTTGTGTGTTATATTTGATAGTGGTGTTTTTGCTCTAGAAATAGTTGTGTATATCTGTGTTTTCATGCCTGGTAGAGCAAAAATCGCGAGTGTTATGTATGCGGCCGAATCAATACGCCTAGCGCGCAGTAAGTTGAGTGATTCGACCTGGGCTTATAAAAGAAATAGCGAACCAGCAGCGGCCCTTCTTAAGTATCAGTCCAGACAAGAGAGAACGAAACGAGGCGCCCTGTGTACCCACACAGAAGAACACAAAGACATGACACGTGAGTTAATTTAAATTAGCATTCGTGTTCTATAAGTCTGAAATTATATTCAGCACGAGTCTGTTTTAATGTTTAGTGAATTAGGTCTAAATAGATAGATAGATGTGAAAGTTTAAGAGCGATTATTTTATTTATCAGAAAGGCAAATATGGTATGAAGCTATTTCACGTGAATTTAGATAATACCAAGCCTATAATGTTACGCAGTTTTATATCGTGTGAATTGACACGTGGGTGAAAGTAAGTTAAATGTAATTTTCCCCAGTAGTGGAAAAGAGAGTCTTCGTGGTAAATTTCCTTTATGTGATGACTAGTTCTAGTTGTTAAGTCAAGAGTAATTATATTTTATTTCTTTAGTGTAAAAGTAATTGAGTGTATTTCACGATTATTGATTATTCTACTGTATATATTTATGGGTTACTTTGAAGTGAGAATATGCATTTAGATTTCGGGAGAGCGCGAGGCCACTCCTTTGTTGAGACATGTGTTTCTCTGGTTGCTCCCGGCGGAGCATGGAAACACCAATGCAGCTGGTGTCCATTACAGGCCCACAATAAGCATTTTGATGCTATAGCTGTGGTTGTTTCGGTGACGGTAACGATGTGTTTCGTGTGATGAGTTCACAATCTCATCAGGGGTCATATACGTCACGATTGTTACCAGGCGCACCAGTCGCCACTTACGACATGTTCAGAGAGCAGTGACGAATATTGAGATGGATCAGTTCGAGGTGGTGGTTTACTCTTATTATTGAGAGTATTTGATGTACATGTAGTTGAAAAATATTACTTTATGTCCATGTTATTATTATTTAATTATGGTTATGTGTAGAATGGTTTGTGAGAGCACGTGGGCTCACTTGGAGATATATATTTCTCTTCTCCGCTCCTGTGGGAGCATGGGGCCACCAGTTTGGTTTCATCCGTATGAAGCATTCAGATGCTCGTGCAGTAGTAGTTTCGGTAGCAATCTGTGTTACACGGTGAGGTTGCCAGCCTCATGCACACCACCATACTAGTCTCATTGGACGACATGCATGAGTGTGTGTGTGTGTGTGTGATAGCTGAGAGTGTGCCCTTGCAGTAGTTGTTTCGGTAGCAATCTGTGTTACATGGTGAGGTTGCCAGCCTCATGCACAACACCATACTAGTCGCACTGGACGACACGCATGAGTGTGTGCGTGTGTGATAGTTGAGGGTGTCAGGTGGCGTGGAAGGATGAGAGTATCATTATTTAACTATGATTTTAACCAGCCGTTGCTTTGTTTGCGTCTTCAGATTAGCAATCGGGCACATGCTGGGTGTTTTGTTTTGTTATGTTCGCTAGTTTATTTGTTTAATGTTTGCTTAGTCCCTGAATGGGTTGTAAAAATAAATACAGCCCCTGCCTCTAGAATCAAGAGTTTTATTGTTGTTCGGGTCGGTGCGAGTGTGACAAGAGAGTGATCAAACATATCACAATATAATCATCATCATCATCTCGCCCACCCTATCACATTAATATATATATTCTAGTAGCTGTCTGACTAAGTTCTGTTGTAGACATAGGCTGAAAGAGAGAAGCTTCTCGATTTCAGGGACAGAATCTAACTAGTTTTCCACCATCTCACTCGTGAAAATATATTTTCTTTACGTTACCTCTCACTGAGCTATCACCTGTTCTAATCTATTTAGAAGGGACCAATCTATGTCTTAATTCCCCTATCAGAAATCTACGACAACATCTTACTAAGAAGTATGGTGCTGGAACAATTACAATTTATGAGTTGAAGAATCAGAAAGACAAAATGTTAAAGTTATAATCTAAAAATGATGAGCAGCAGTTAATTTAAAAAAAACGCTGCACAAGGTAAGAAATTATGATTTTGCCCCCAATTTCCTTTCTTCAGCTTTGTGACGGTATTGCATCCCCTGCTTTGCAGTAGTGGTCCAAATGTGGCCAAAACTCAAGAGTATCTAATATGGGCTTCAAAGGTGTCTACCTACTCATAAGATTACTCTTGGCAGAGATGTAGATAGAAGGGTAATGACACTTCTATCACAAAGGGAGTCTTCACAAGATATTCAGATAAGCGAAAACAATGCTGCTTTGGCTGAGCATGTTAATTCTAGAATCTGCCGACCGCTTTTGTGAAGAATTAAGCAATCATTAATTTTAGCTCATTAAGCCCCCAACTATGAGTTTCTCACTGGATTTCTTATTATACTGGTTTAGCTCTGATTAGAGTGTGTGTAGTAAATTGACTGAGACAAACACGAAGTACATTTAGAAATAATTAAATCAAAGTTAAATTTGTATAATTACAAATAAAAAAATTTAATAATCACTTCAGGTTTAACAGTTAAAAAATGTGAATAGTTATGGATCAAGAAAAAGTTATCATCACGGTTGTGATGGGGTGTAAATTGTAAAAAGGAGAAGTTCAGGTGGCAGCATATAGATTGAAATTAATTGCCAATTACGGTTCTGCTCCTTCTGATGGGTTGGTTCTTGATACACTGCTCACGCTCGTTGCTGGTCAAGGTTAAAGACGCCGCACGTTCCCAGAACGTCAAGGAGTAACGGCCAAGCTGGTCCTGCGTCTGTCTATAAGACCCTCTTATGATGGCGTCTCGCACAACGTCAGTCCACTTCTACCTTCACTTGGTTCCAGAGATAGTACTTTCTGCTGGTACCACCAATAACCATGATGAAAGAATAGAAGCGAAACGCTCTCCTAAGTATTGCGTTTTCCGACACATAGTTTTGTGCTCCCCCCCCTATTTATATTTCACCATCCCATTTAACTCAGAATTACTCTCGATGAGTATTAAACTTAAGCTCACGAGAGAAACCTTTCTTTACATTTAAATTGAACAGTTATATATATATATATATATATATATATATATATATATATATATATATATATATATATATATATAAATATATATATATATATATATATATATATATATATATATATATATATATATATATATATATATATATATATATATTGATTTTACATTTAAAGGAAAAGGTTAATAATACAGATAGAATATGTCTACATTTACATTTTAAAGTGAATATGTTTTCGTTTACATTAAAACTGATTGAAAATGTAGATATTATACTTAGAATGTACATCATTTCTTTCATCTTTCCCTCAATGCTCCATATGGAACCTGGGACTACTTTATACTTTTGAGTTCTCTTTACGAAACTAGCAATAAAGCAATCACCAGCCCTTGGCAATGGTGGTTCGTGAATCTTCATTCTATACGCTGAGGTTGCCAGCCTCAAATAACTAAGACATCCCCAAGCGATTTTTACATATTAAAATTCACATAGTAATATATACATATATTTCCTCTTGAGAGGAGCTTTCATTGCATTGGGAAACATATGGAGATCAAGAGAAATCGGATCCAACACAAAAATAAGAATCTTCAACTCAAAGATTATGAGAATAAATGCAAGAAATGAAAACAAGGTTGAACTTGAAGAAATACCTCTAAAAGATGAAGAATCATACACATATCTTGGCAGTAATATAGACAAAGTTGGAGGGACAGACAGTGATATCAAAATAAGAATACAAAAAGCAAGAAGAGCTTTCATTGCATTGGGAAATATATGGAGATCAAGAGAAATCGGATCCAACACGAAAATAAGAATCTTCAACTCAAATGTGAAGTCAGTCCTATTGTATGGCTCTGGGACATGAAGAACAACAAAGACAACAACCAAAAAGCTACAGACTTTCATAAATGGGTGCTTGCGTAGAATAGAGGGATTAAAATACATGTATGTTAGTTCACATATTAATAATGAAATATAGAATATAAAATCACAACCTTCGCCAATCTTGGCTCACAGACGTTTTTGCTCAGATGAAAAAGTTAAGGCACTTGGTTAGGCCTGTTACACGTGTACTTGGGGTCGTTAATTTAACATAAAAACTCCCTCTTTGTCTTTGTGTGTTCAGTTTCCTCATAGTTCGGTTCTTTATAGAAATGGATTTCCTGGAATGCATTAAGACTTACAAGGTGTTCCAATAAAAGTCCGGTCTGATAAATGGAAATTCTGAATTTTCTTCTGGCAAGTCTGGTTGTTCTTGGCAAGCGATTCCTTAGAGTAAATTTTCACAGTGAAGGAACACTGACCAAACGGCAGGTTATATTCACGGTCCTACCCCGCTGTTTGTTATGAAGCTCACTTGATCAGCCAATCTGATTTGAATATTTTGCATGACTCATCTAGTGCAAAATTTCAAACATTACTTTACTGAAAATGGGCTGTAAACTTTCGATTGCCCTGTGTACGAACTCACAAACATGTCGTTAAACTCATACGACAACGTGTGTAAGATGTAACACTTATTACTTTCTTACAAAGTAAGGTCGTGGACAGGAAATGATTATATCACACGTGTCCGTCCCAAACGTATCGCACAGACGGCTAATCTTGTTATCTGTTGCTTGAGCAAACGAAAAGCGACTACGGGCGAGTAATTTTATCACCCGGCCCAGCTTGAGCAAACAGAATCATGCGAAACTGAGCAAACCCACATTAGTTTTCACCTGCTCTAATCTCAGCGAATCTGTGTCGCATCAAGCAAAATGTGATTATTATCACCTACAAAGAGTGTCAAAATGATTTGACAATATCAAATATCTGCTACTTAGCAGAGAAAGAAAGAAAGTGCGACAATTGAAAGCATGCAATAAAATCCGTACTACAAATTTACCGATAACTGCCGTAGTGAAACAGAGATTAGGAAGAAGAAGGGGTCGCCCCAATCCATTCTGTGACAAGCCTCCAATTTTTTGGTTTCTCTCTCAGATTCTAATCTTTTGGTTTCTCTCCCAGCTTCTCTTTCTGCTTGCAATTTCCTTTCCTTTCTATCCATATGTTTGTCCATTTCAGTTGTGACATTCTGAATGAGAGCATCACCTGTCTAGCCTAACTCCTTTCCCATCTGCATGATCGCAGTTCTAAACTTCAACAAGTCAGCCATGATGATTAAGTTAAGTAGTGTATATAGTTTTACTTTAACCAAATTACTTTAATTAATCTTAATTAATTACTGAACAAACATTAATCATGAAAACTTGTGAGCGTCAACTATTTACTGAGTACTACTATGGTACTTTTGCTAAGAAAAATCCTGTTATCGAATTTTTCAAAAAAAAATTTACTTTTACTTCTGTTTGTGACACAGTATAGAATTAGTAGATACGGTGTATTGGCTCAGGATATACAAGAATATCCCGCGATCGAGCCACCAGTGTAGCGAAAGGTTTTTATGTGTATAGTGTCAGTAGTCTTGAAGAAAACAGAAATAGAATGCTGTATGAAAATAGTGATGAAGAGAGCTGCCAAGGCTAATACTTTGCCTTATGATATATGTTAAGATATGTTTATGCTCTCATGCATATGCTTATACTGTCAGAGATATAGCTGAGCACATTTTACTTTGTATTAATGAATTTTATTTGAGACGATAACGCACTACCATTGAACTTAACTGCCAATGATGGTTCAGTGTCTCTTTGTGACGTTAGCAATCGTCCGCGCTTGTTACTAAACGATTAACGTTCGTGGCCTTTCTCAAGTAGACATTGCCCAGAAAGGACGTATATTTTGTACTGTTACCTATTGCGGGATATAAATTATAGTTTGCAAACGCATTCTTCATGTAGCTTTTATAATGAGCTATTACGCCATTACGTTATTGATCAGCCATGATGGGCTGTTGCTAAGGGGGTGCAACTGTGGTTGAAAGTTAGACAATAATTGTATTGTTTCCCCGTATATGTACTCTCGCGAAAACAGCAAAGTGTGACGGTGTGTATTAAATCAACAGACAATCAAGATACTCTTCTGTCCAGTTTCATTCGGGAAACGGATTTAACTCATCCTTTTTCTTAAAAATAACCTTAAAATGTAAGTTTCTGATTGTTTCTTCAAGACAAAATTTTAATTTAAAGTATTGCAGACTTATTATTATGGGTCAAAATGATAAGATGGCTAAAAGGAAGAGACAATCGCGTCATTCACAGCGAGCAAGCAAGACTATAAAAGAAGCAGCAATGTAATACGTGTAACAGAAACAATACACTATAATTAAAAACCTGCCAATTTTGGCGGGTTGTTGCTAGTATATAATATTGACAGAATTTTAAAGTCTATCGACTTGGTAGTTTCCGATGTGCTGGCTCAGTCAAACTCAATTTTCTCCACAAATACTTCTTCCCTCAAATATTCCTTTGAAATGCACATTCCTGGCTTTTCCCTTCGTACAACAAACTAACTTCTATCACGTTTCGATAATGCATGTGCTTATACTAAAATAAATTCGTCCAGAAGTTCGTACAAAAAAGTACACTGCTGTCGCCTTGTTAAAATGCCATACTATTATCGATCGGCTTTTGCAGTCTCCTGCGTTTTGATTGGATGCCCTAGATTCACCTTTCAAGAATAGACAAGCATCGTGCCTGCAATACATGCCATACTTCTCCTGTCTTTCATTCATTAACTGGGACCCAAAGATTCAGCAACAGAGAATGCAGTCAGCGGACCTATAGCTTGACTGCTTGCGTCAGGGTCAGCGAACCAGAGCTGACCAAGACCCTATTCCACCTCTAAGTGGTGGTCCTGGAGGCTGCATCACTGCAGTCGGCTGAGAGAGTAGGGATCGAAGTGGGAAGGCAAACCCGGTCCCAAAAAATGCCGTGCTGAAGTCGGATGTGTCGGCCGAAAGGTGCAGATATCGCAGCTTTGCTGTAAACGGACACAACGCAACCAACGTCCTTTTCAGGACGAACGAGGAAGAAGAAGAAGAATTCATTAACTAAGAATATTAAGCGTGTGTGAACCAACTCGCTACACGGACAATATTTAGAAATGGACAGGAAACGCTTTTACAGAAACACAACTACTGGCAGATTGATGTAAAAATAATAATAATAATATTAACACAGAAAATTGTGCCTGAAAGATCACCTAGGACAATGGAAGTAAATACAAAGCACTTACACTTACGTAAATTTACAAATAGTTATACGTACATAGTTAATTAACAGTAATGGTTAACATACGCTTCGAACAGTTAAGCTTAAAACAAGTTTGCAAACTATCAGTGACTTTAACCTACCCGTCTATTCTGTGTTATTCGTCTTCCACTGCACATTACTGGACACAAGTATTTCGGCCTTTATTTGGTCTATACTTGCTGATAGGAAAGTTATATTAGTGATTGCGTCTTTAAACTGTCTGGGTCGTCCACGGGTCTTATATAGCCTACCATAGTTTACAGTTATACTTAATACATGTTTTCCCATAGTTATATGTAACGAAAGTTTAAAACAGTTATACGTACAGTATATAGCTTATAAACAACTATACTTAACATAAATTTCAAGCAGTTATACTTTACAGAAGTTTGTAAACAGTTATAAACAAGTTTATAGTTATACTTAACACATGTTTTCAAATAGTTACACTTTGTACGTAAGTTTACAAACAGTTATAAAACAGTTAAACGTAACATTTTCAAACATGTATACAGTGGCGTGGGCTTTTGCACACCACATGCCAGAAATAATGATGATGATTGGGGTGCTGGCAAGCGCGGCACTATTGCGAATCGTCGCAATGCGTACTGCATAGATGGCGTGGGAATGTTTGGTATAGAAACAATGTTCATTGTGTTGCCAAATTTTACCCTGATGGGGTCACTGTGTATACTACCTAAAGGGTAGCTTTATTTCGGAATGTGTGAATGGGAATTGTGTGTTGAGAATTCACTGTGTCAATATTTTAAGTCTAAGCAGGAATACGGATAGTATGCTGCCATGTTTAAAGTGTATGAATACTTAATTTGGAAATAATCTGCAGATCAAGGGATGCTAATTGTCTTGTGGACATTGTGAATTAAATATGATATACGTGATGGAAACTCGTTGTCGCACTGATTGAAGTTGGCTGATTACTAGCCTTTATGGATTACTTCTTTTCGCAAGTTGATTTTAATTGTGGCAAACTACACTATTACCCCTAGCAGAAATCACGAGTTTATTATAAGCGACAATATCTTGATATCGAACACTATAAAACAAACGCCACATATACTTACAAACTTCCGCTCCAGTCTTCCTGGTCACGCTACTTCTATCACTAGTGCTTCTCTTGCTATGTGTGTTACTGAAGTCCGGAGAGTGGACAGCCAAGATTCTCTGAACAGAGAACTTGAGGTCTCCTCTGTTAGTTGTGTTTATTGTGTCTTTTCTCGGCTTGAATGTTGGTTCCATACTTGTGCCCTGTGAGGAAGCTCCATCTAGAGAGGACACAGTGTCGAATGACTGGTTTGTGTGACTCCGTTGAATATCGCTATGTAGATCCATTTCTGGCGTTCTTATTAGAGCAGACTTTGAAATTATGTCTGTTGTATCGAGTAATGTAACTCCTGAAGTATGGTATTCCAGCGGCGATAGATCCTTGGCGGAAGTTTCATCTGAATGTACTGGCCGAAGAGTAAATTTGCCATTTACACTTTGCGAAGTGCTTATTGAAAAGTTATTGTTAACATAATTGTTAATAGGAGATTCTAATGACGATCCAGTTTTCTTGACATCCGAGTGAAAAAGACTAAACATGTCAGACAATGATCTTGAGTTTCTTACTGGTAAATTTCTGAATGAACTTGAGTTTAATGATGAGTTCTCGGTATCTGAATTCATTTTTTTAATTGAGTTTCTTGAACAAATATCAAATATATGATGAGTTTTGGACTTCCGTGGCTCATCATTCATCAAACCTGATTCATCTATCTTCTTGTGTCTGCTTTGCCTTAGAAGATGACCAGACGGCGAAAATGTCGAGCTGGGATTATGACTACAGAACATGTTTACAGTGTGGTGCAAATTTATTTTGCTGGTTTGATGCTCACATCTTTCATGTTCTTCGGCACTTTCGGTATGCACAGTTCTAGAACGATGTGTGTGCTTTAAATACACTGAGTTCGTCAAGTGTGCAGGACTCGGCATGCCGCATCCGTCTCTTTTTGCTGAGTGATGAATATTTTCCACGCATGCTTTTAAGTCTTCATCCACCATATCCTGTTTTTTTACCCATGAATCTGTGTAATTTTTGTTTAAAGCGAACTCTTCACCATCATCACGCTGCGTTCTATGTACTTGATTGCTTAGCATGTTGAATTCGGGATGAACTAATCCCGGCATTTTGTCATTACATTCCAGCACTTCATCCTCTTCTTGTTCTTCCAGCAAACTGAGTTTAGACGGCGGGTAAATGTCCTCAAATTTGATAGTTCTGTACTCTGTACGGGAATCTGGATGGGGCAATATTTCTGACATTTCTTTGAGAGTCGTCGTTTGTAGTTGGCATGCTGGGACTTGCAACGAATGTCGCTTTGTCTCACGTGTCAGTAAATGTCTGGCCAGAATTAGCGTTTGAGACAACATAACAGGTTTAATGTCGTCAGGTATATCTGTAATAGACTGCGGCGGCTGCTGAAATGGACGGTTTAACAACATGGGCATATGAGCTAAATTTGGAAATGAATGGTGTAAGGAGTAATGCTGCTCATTCCTCAATAGCATTTGTTGTCGTAGCAGCAGTGAATAACGGGGGTCGAGAAACGATGTAACATGAGGAACCAGACTACCATAATTTAAACTGTGTGTAAAATTATCTTCAGCTGTGAATGTTCTTCCGGATTGTAGAGGAGATGTCAGACTGAAGTGGTTGGTCATCATAGTGAGCTGCAAGAAACAAATTAATAGTAACCACATTTTTTTTAAATTTAGTGACACATATTATCATCATTTTCCTTTTCTTTCGCTCCCAATCGAGCACGGAGCCATAATTGCAGCTGGCCATCCTTCCATTAAGCCAGCATAAAGCATTCACATACTCTTGCAGAAGTGGTTTCTGTAGCAACCTGTTTGACATGATGAGGTTGCCAGGTCCCATGCACAACCTCATGTTAGTCGCCTTGTACGATACGCCTAAGGGAGGGGCAGTTCTATTCTTTCTTTGTCGCATAGGAGGCCCCCGACCCCCCCCCCCCCTCCCCACGGGAACAACATTAGGCGTAACATAAATAATCTTGAATAAATAATAACAATCACTGTCTAAACCTGATTCAGTAGAACATGAGAAAGCCTGAAGGAGGTGGACAAACTGTCATAGAAAATCTAAATATCTTTGCATAATATATCTAAGAAATGACACAAATAACACAGTATTCAAAGAAAAAGAAAATTACTTGACAAAATTCCACTAAACGGTTACATCTTAAATACGTGAATCCTCATTAAGAACCAGACAGGTAACAGTGGAACAAGAGAGGATAAGACGACGCTGGTAATGGGTATGACGCACACTGAAGAAACCCGTTGATAGCATTACAAGGTAGACCTTCTTCGGGAGTCCTCTTGGTAAGTGTAGTAGAAGTAGACTAAAAAGCACATGGAGAAGTGAACTGGAAACATGGAGAAGTGAACTGGAGATATATAGAGAAGTGAACTGGAGATATGGAGAAGTGAACTGGATAAATGGAGAAGTGAAATGGAGAAGTGAACTGTTGACATGGAGAAGTGAACTGCAGACATAGAGAAGTGAATTGGAAACATGGAGAAGTGAACTGGAAACATGGACAATTGAACTGGAAACATGGAGAAGTGAATTTGGACATGGCAAAGTGAACTGGAAACATGGAGAAGTGAACTGGAAACATGGAGAAGTGAACTGGAGATATTTGCTCAGAGAAGTAGGTTTAAGGCACTGGCAGATGTCTGTTTTTAACGTGTCTTGAGGGTCGTTATGTTTGCACTTTCCTATCAGTGACTTTAACCTACCCGTCTATTCTGTGTTATTCGTCTTCCACTGCACATTACTGGACACAAGTATTTCGGCCTTTATTTGGTCTATACTTGCTGATAGGAAAGTTATATTAGTGATTGCGTCTTTAAACTGTCTAGGTCGTCCACGGGTCCTATATACCATAGTTGTGTGCGTGTCATGAGAATGACCTCAGCCAATAATGCTTTTTGGGGTGCAAAATTGACTGAGAGTCCTTTCATGATGTACTGTTTCAGCAAGGCGATGGCGCCGTTTGGTTGGTCCTAGGTTCGATTCCCGGTAAGCCTATCACTTATATTTTCTTTTCTGTTGTCTAGAGTCATCCTTTATGTCCAACGAGTACCTGTTAATTACCTTTATTTATTTATTTACTAATTTATTTACTATTCTTTTACCATAATTGTTGGTGGTACCAGTTGAGGGTTCCATCTCTGGAACAAGAAGGGAAAAGTGGCTTGAGCTTTAAGACGAGGGACCAACTTCGTAGACACTCCCTGACACTTCTGGGAACGTGCTGCGCCCTAAAACCTTGACCAGCGACGAGCGTGATCAGTCTACCAAGAACCAAACCATCAGAAGGAGCAGAACCGTCACTGACACCTAAGTAACACATAAAAGCTACCAAGTGACCCCCTTTACACATTTCTATCCCATCACAACAGTGATGATATATTTTTTTTTAAATAAATAATTATTAATTTCTTTAAAACGTTGTTAAAACCTAAATGACTATTAAATCTGTTATTTGTAAATATACAAATTTAACGTCGATTTAGTCATTTTGAATGTACTGCATGTTTGTCTCAGTCAATTTACTAAATACACTCTAAACAGAGCTATACCATAATAAGAAGATTTCCACTGAGTAAATCAGGGTGGGGGCTTGAACGAGCTGAAATTAATAATTGCTTAATTCTTCATAAAAGGCGGCGGACCGATATAAGTTAACAATTGCCCTGCCAATGCATCATTGTTCTTGACTTCGGAAATAGCTTATGAACACTCCCTTGAGATAGAAGCATCATTATCCTTCTATCTACAACTCTGCCAAGAGTAATCTTATGCGAAGGTAGACACCTTTGAAGGCTCATATTAGATACTCTTGGGGTTTGGCCATTGTTGGACCACTACTGCAAAGCAGGGGAGGCAATTCCGTGACAGAGTGAAGTGTTAGACACTTCACCTTACTAGATCCAGCATCGAAAAGTGGGGTGACAAGTTCCCTTCATCGCTGCATTTTCCTTCTCTAACTCAAAGAGAAGAGTCGGGTACCATTACAGCTGGGTAGACTGGGGCGTGTCAGTACCGTGATTCAAACCCGACACCTTTGCCGCAAGAGACCAGCGCTCTAACCACTCTGCCAATCGGACACTGTTATGTACCAACCAGATAACAAAAAACAAATTAGTGGACTAAAAAACTGTTACGGTATATCAGACTTTACGAATATCTTGGATAAACAGAAGTAAAACCATTTGAATCTTGAAGGATGACATAAATGCAGACGAAAATATATAAACAATAAGGTAAAGGTAGCCCACATAGCAGATACTGCCGTGGGGGGCGTGTAATGTTAGAGACTTCACTATACTACGTCCAGTAACGAGAGGTGGGGTGACTAGTTCCCTTCCTCACGGTCTTTTCCTTTCCTAATTCAAGAGCAAAGACAGGTACTCATTTACAGCTGGTAAAGTTGAGCGTGTTGATACCGTGAATCGAACCCGGCATCTTTGTCGCGCTCTAACCCTTCTGTCAATCATCATCACATGACTAAAATTATGGACAGGAACTGTAGTAAAATCTGCGAGAATAATCGCTCATTTCAGTAAGATTTTAGTCATAAAATGATAATAAATAAACCCGTCCTATTGTGTCTGACGGTGATACTCTCACACGCCAGCATAGCGCTGAATTTTGTGCCGTGGACAGGCTTAGAACCGATCCCGCCGTTTAAACCTCCTCGCTTTCCTTGTGACGTACATTTTTAACATTTTGCCCGATCTGATAGAGACTGCGGCAAGACTTACAATTAACGATTTTGCGGAAGTGTGCCGCCAAACTGCTGTCTGAATTAACGTAATATTTTGACTTTAACGCTGTTAATAAGTAGTAATCCTTACAAAATTTGGTAGTGTAACACGAGACAATACAAATATTTAACGCCTATTCAAATACCCGCCGCTCAAAACACCGCTTCGCTTGACACGTTGTGCCTTGCATATATACACGCTGTGGCAAAGCCAACAGAGGCAAACACGCAGACAAATTTTATTTCCTCCTCGCGGTAGTATTACTGACGTCACTAAAACAAGTAGTTATTTGAAAATACATGCTAGCGAGAGATGAAAAAGGGGGGAAAGATGGCCGTCTTGTGTAAAATTTTTATTTGACGATTGCCGGTGACAAAATTGAAAATCTAAACCATAATGAAACTGACCATACAAATTATGTGATAGTATAGCTTAGAGTCCACTGAGCAAGAATGTGTTTTAAATAATATGGTAGTCCCAGTATTAGCCAAGTTATTGAGAAAATACATAATGACTACGGACGCACGACCAGACAGACTGTGGTTCCTGCTTGTTTTTTTCATAACGTTAGTGGGGACGGCAGCTTAGAAAAGAGGCATTGAGGTATTCAAATTCGCTTGGGTAACAAGAGTATAGGAGGGAAAGGGGAGCGGTAGGAAAATGTAATCCAAAACGAAACATCTTTTTGTATTGGCATAACTAAGGCAGACTGGCCAATCGACTACCAGACGCAGAGTTTTGTTTGGAATTATTTTTGTTTTTCAAAAACTGCATTTGAATTCTGGTGGTCAAGCTTTCGATTGGCCAGTGCTAATAAATATTAGCAAAAGGCTTTCACTATTCATTGCCAGTTGAACAAAACTTTTCATTCAAATACGCTGAGATCAGCTGTGTTAAATTTTAAATTAAATAAAGAAGTATTCACAGTCTGGACAGTGCAGAAGAAACTGAGGCCACTTCTTTGCAAGTCAGCGTCATTTGTTTATATTTCTTGAAATTTGTGGTAAGAATGCTTTATGAATTCATATGTTTAATCCAACTACAAAGTTGGATACTGCTATTGGGAAAAGTGAAGGACATGCCAGGAGCAGACATTGTTGAGTCCTCACATTGAACTGTATCTAACTGATGTATGTTGTCATGATTGTGTTTTAATATTTTTGCATTAGAATATATTAGTAAGCCTCCGTGTTCCATGAACACTGTTCCACATGCCTGAAGCATTTATATTTAAAAAAGAAAAGAAGAGAAAATCATACCAAAGGAAATGTGGTTACTCCACATTATTTTATTGAGGAAAACTATGTAAACGTACAGTGGCGTATCTGCCATAGGGACCTGAGGTGTGGTCACAGCAAGGTGGGAGTCATGTAAAATTAGGGGCGAGTGCACCTGTATTGCACGCTAGGCTGACCCCATATCACCGTAGGAAAATAATAAATATAATAAGTGATCAGATATAAAAGGCCAGGGTGTCCTTTTGTTGCAGAGGTTTTATTTCCTGTTGCCAGCCGGTAACAGGAAACCTGCTGAGAGAGAATAAAGCCATCAAGTCTCCGACCATTCGTTTATGCTGTCAAAAGATAACGGGAGGAGCTTGGGTATTTTGAGAGATCGAGATTTTCTGCAACTTCATACTGTATTATCATTCTACAAGGAACCCCAGGTGATGTGTTAAGCATCTGGGTATATCTGACACTTTCGTTTTGAATAAACTCTGGTATTTCAAAATCATACTCAGGAAGTTTATGGGGTATGATGAAACTACAGCCCCTCATACACAGTGACTCTCCCTCTTAGATGAATAAAGTGTAAGCTGTGAACATTCCAATAGGAAAGATATATATTGACTTTATAGTTAGTGGACAAAGAGTCCAGATATTTTAGTTGATATTTTCTGTAAACTATCTTGTCCTCATTTTTTCAAAGACCTGTCCAAAAGATATGGCTGGACAGGCAGATTAAATTGTACAGAAAAAATATTCATTTTAAAGAAAAACTTAACCACTGGTTTTATTCACTTCCTCATAGAAAATTAAAGTGTTTTTGTGTTGTGTACCATCATTTCATTTCTCCCCTGGACACTAGGTACATCATACACCAGACACTAGAGCCAAAATAGTGACCGTGTGAGATCTAGGGAGGTAGCGTTAGGTTACATATATTTCATCATCATCTTTTAGAGTCAGGGGCCTACATGTGCTTGACCTCACACGGTTAATACATAGACGGATTTCATTCTTTTAGGATACCATCATAACCTCCCCAGCAAATCAAACTTTGCTACAGGAACTCCTTTTCATTTGTGTTTCATATTTATTTTGGCTAAGAGAAGATGATGATTTGTATCATCTGAAATTACGAACATACAAAATCATTTCAATGTATTTATTCTTTAAAATAATATAAGCATGGTTATTTGAATATTTGTATACACAATTATTACTTACTTTTCCGCTGAACTGTTGTCATAAAGCGCAGTGCGGAGCTGAAGCTTGGGTGCTTGAGACACGTGTGTTGGGAATTACAACCTGGAAGAGCCAACACACAAGAAAATAACAGTGAAATACGATATATAGAATGATGAACACTTTCTACCCTAATTATAACCAACCTGGGGTTGAATAAGGTATCCCGTGCACACGACAAACACCAGTTTTCAAGTGCATGGTTCCAAATCCAAACCAAACCGAGTCCGTGTTGTTGTAAAGTTTATGTGATGTGTCTGTTAATGTCTCTTGGTCTTCCCCGAGCTCTGACACCAGATCTTCTACTGTTGTAGGCGTGTAGTGGTCATTTATCGGACTCCACTCTCATTAGATGGTCAGATCACTTAATTTTCTATCTCTCTACATGTTTGACACAGGATGTAGTTACTACGATTTTTCTGATGACATTTCTCATTCTGCCTCTCCTTCTAACATTTATGGCTTTTCTTAAGTATCTCAAGTCATGTGATGTCTTTCTTCTTCGTACACTCTCAGACGTCTACTTGAATGTATTCAAAGAAAGCAGTAGTCAGTTTGATGCTATTTGAATCTCCGTAGAGCTTTTCCACGAATGGTACTGGTGTCGGCCGTATGCGCTTTCTCTGTTCCTCATATGTTGGGCAACATTGAAGCAGATGTTCAGCAGTGTCACGTAGACAGTGACTTAATTTATTTTTCCATCTCGTCTCAATGTTATTACTCTTTAATGTTCTGTTTTCCTAGACATTTTGTTTCTCTTTGCTTTGCTACCTGTGTGGCCCAATTGTTTTCTCCTTCTCAAACCCCACCCGAGGTTGTTTACGTTCGAGCCTGCAGCGGTCAGCGAACGATAATGTTACGTCAGCACACCTGGCCTGATCAGAAGAACGTCTGTTACGCTTAAAGTGTTAGCCACGAGCGGCTAGTACCCTTTGAGGCCTGGGTAACGAGTTTGATCTGTTTCAGGGGGAGATAACAATCGCGGTCAGTCTCCGGGTTTTGCCCCTTAGAACGCATTAGCGATCATAATATTATGCATTTCTCTACCTGAGGGAATTTTCTTGCGGTTGTTGACTTCCGATGTCTCTAGAATAACCTTTGTATTACTCTCTTGATTACGCATTACGCCGATACCTCTGAAGAAATATGCAGGCCATGTGTCCGGGGGGAGCGTCCTTGTAATCTATAAGAGTAGACGGGGTTAATAAGACAAAGACATTCGTGAATATTCCTGGCCCGTAGATGACCATCATGAGATAAGGCAAACTTTAACACAATACTAGAATGTGTTTGCCTATGTTCTAGTCATTTTCGGGGTGAGTTGACATATCTGATTATAATATGATATATTCATGTTAGCTTTTATATATCTGTTAGGAAAGTGAATTCATTTCTGAGGACTTCTCCTAGTAATTTAGTTCAGTGATAAGGTAGCGCTGTCTACGGCCTAGTAAGGATGCTTAAACTGTAACGGTTTATCGTGGGTTAAATGTTAAACTTACAATAACAGATAATAGGCGTAGAATCAGTCCACAGACGCTTATCATGGGATAAGAATAGGCTAAATTAACTGTCATTTCTGTAAGATAATGTCAGGTGTGGATTGTTCACTTAAAAACTGAATAGTGAGATGCAGGTAATAACTCTGGATTATAGGAGATAGTCACTTATTCCTTTTTGATAGATATTTCCAGTGGCAAGGGAGAATCATTTTATGCTTACTTGTGTAGCTAGACTCTAGCCATAACTTTCACAGGAGCAGCCACCAGCCATAGAAAACATTTTACCTTATGACTCAGTCACAACTGTATTATAGCAAGAACATTGCATTTTCTTTGTACTCATTTTGTGGAATATTATTATATTTCCCCAAGGGGACATACGATTTATTTGTGTAATGTCACATGCTGTAATCTGCTTATGTAAATTCATTTAATGTTGTAAGATGAATAACATAACCATTCAGCTGTATAAAGTTAGTGTGATTGATTTTTAATTGCTTGAGCGCCGGATAAGAGCGCTAGGGACTGCCTTGTCCTCAAGTAACTTCGTCTGGTGTATTTCTGGGTCTATGTAGAACTTCGCACGTATGAGCAGCCATCTATGGACAGAGTTCCAGCCCCCCTCACGCCATTAGAGGTCACCAACGTTTAGCACCAACAAGGAAAGTTTTGTAGGCTAGTCCCTCACGAAGGATCTACAAGTAATACACTTTTTGGAGCTAGCATTTGGTCCCACGACCGCGGACAGGCTGTCGCTCAGTTCGGTTATTTGGCCAGCAAGAAAGATAGACAGAGTTCCAGCCCCCCTCACGCCATTAGAGGTCACCAACGTTTAGCACCAACAAGGAAAGTTTTGTAGGCTAGTCCCTCACGAAGGATCTACATGTAATACACTTTCTGGAGCTAGCTTTTGGTCCCACGACCGCGGACAGGCTGTCGCTCAGTTTGTTTATTCGATCAGCAGGAGATAAATAGAGTCTTCCAGACCACCTCGCGCAATTAGGGAGGAATCACCAATGATAGCGCCTATACAGTGTGTCGTGTGAAATTCTAATCCACAATATATAAATTAAAAAGTAAATGTAAAGCCTAACAAATAACTTCAATAAAAGGAAAGAAGAATGGTAAAGAACAGTGCTGTCACAATGACTGTACTCGAAATCCCCCTTGTTTTCTACTTCGTCTGGAAATTGTAACGTTTCACGTTGATAGTAAAAGCCTACTGCATCACTACACGCTTTCTTCAATAAAACGTGTACTGCATTTCTAAGAAAACCTTGAGCTAGGCACCCTGCGTAATGACCTAAATTAATACTTCCATTAATTTCATTTGATACACGGCGTGATGAAAAGACAGATGAACTTAGGATAGAGAGAAGGGAGGGCTGAAAGCAGGAACGCATGCAACACTAAACACGCGTCTCGCGATATACAATTAATGCCACCCTCCCCAAGCGAAAGGCCAGAAGCAATACTTTTTTTCAGATCGACAGTGATAAAAAACACTACCCATACTAGAGTTAGGTTTTAAAAACCTGAAAAACGCTTATTAGGAAACATGACATTATACTGGTTTACGTTTGAAAGCATGACAGTACCCAGACACCACATCGATCGAAGTGAACGGGAGGTAGAAGAAAATACATATTTTGAACGCAGCCACTTAGCTCCCTTAAATTTATATAGTTGGGTTCCTTAGGATTTGCTGACAAAGAATATGTTAAACGTTACGCAAATAGTCTAGGAATTAACAAATTATAGTCAAAAGAAATAGTGATGGTGTCAGACAACCCCAAAATCAGAATCGCTCAGTGGCAGATTTTGACACCACCATTGTACGGGAAATAGGTCCCCATGTTAAATCCTATTTGATTGGAGTGCAGTAAATGTAAGGCTAAACACGATTAGTCGGGCTACAAATACTATCTTTTGTTGTTAGGGGAGACGGAAGGAAGGGTACTTTTTTTCAAACGCTTGTGTAAACATGGCTCCATTGGTTAGACCCGCCAATATAGGCAATTAGGAGCGTCAGTTCAGTACCACATTTTCAAATAAACTTTCTAAAGAACCAGTGCGTTGAGCGCCAGTGCATATTTTTCTAAATAAAAGCCTGGGACATCGGCAGATCGAAATTGTGCTATATTCATTGCCAGTCAACGTAACTGTGTATTATTTCCATGAATTGTGGTAAGCTTGATATATTCAATATCTTTTTAATGAAAATTGAATGTAAATTGATAATTTATGTCTATATATGTGTGTGGTTCAGTAGCGAACATGAGGCAAAGCCTATATAGTGCTCCAAACTGAACAGAAGGTGTCGGAGAAAAGTAAAACTGCATGGAATTGCCAAACAGTACACTGACACCTATCTTATTGACTAGAAAGAACTAATGCTGGAATTGCAGAGGCGTAGTAACCATTAGGGAGGAGTATACTGGTGTAAATTGTCTGAGATGAAGCTGACAGTTGGCCTACCGCTCTGAACTCAGTGTTTGTTATGTATTGTGTTCAGTCTGGAAATAGATTATAGATTAGTTCTGAAATAGGAGGTACAACCTTCTTGTTTCAGGGACTGTGGTCCTAGTTATTGAGCAGCACCTGGTCTGAGCTTTGCTGAATCTAGAGGCTGACAGCATACTCCTGGGTCCAGATAGCGACAGTGAGGTGTCTCCAGAACACAGGGAAGCAATCGAGCAGAGGAGTCTTTTCCTGCCACCATCACGAAAGTTACGCTTATGTGGCCAGAGGAGCTCAACATTATGTGCCCCCTAAAAACTTGACATTATAGTAAAATAGAGGGTCAATACATTGTTTAAATTGATAGGAACGGTGAAGTTTCCCCATACTATTTCCAAGATAAACAAACACTTGAAGTCATGATGACAAATAACAACATAGCTTGAAAAACAAAACCAGTATTACCTCATAGTACTACTACACAACTGACACACATAGGATAATACTAATACCATATGTCACTACAAGGTTCATATTTATAAATTATGTACATATAAATTGTGATTACATTTGATTGTGATTCCTGGTTCACTGTGTAGTTGAATCAGGATATATATTAGTGAAAGTAATTAATACATATATATTTAAACTTTTACCATTGACTCAATTAAGTTAGTCTTATAGAGTGTTAAATGTGTGTGAGTGTCACAGTGTTGTCAAGTGTGGTGGAATAAATTAAATTGTTTATCTGTCTGTTGTTGTTGTGACTTACACTTCATCATTTACATAACCCTAGACATTTAACGTAGTCATCACAATATTCCAGAATAATTCTGACTGAGGTATAAATGTGGTAGCAAGTAAGGTTATCTGTAAAACACTACACCTATTAGATACAGATACCTTCACAGCTGATCTCAGTCAGTACACTAAGTCCCCTATAAATATTTATAACATCCCACTTTACCACACAGTGATTTTATTCAGGTTAATTCCATCACCCATGGAGGATATGTTCGAAAAAACCACTTACTGGAGCTATTTCATATGGTCCCCGAAAACGGACGGACTGACACTCGATTTATTTATCTCTCTGTGTTCTACAGGTTTTATGAATGGTGATCTGTGTGTGGTTGTTGGTGTATATGATTATTGATGACTATTGATGATTATTTGATTATTGATGTAATTTATGCTGTGTATGATGATATGCATTAATTCCATGCTTTTCTTCTTTAATAAAGTTTACACATTTATTAATGCGCTGTTCCCGACCCTTTCATCCATATTTACATTTTTAGCTCTTTACTAGAATCTCTATGTATGATAAGAGAAAAGAGTGAGAGCAGGAGATGCTTAGACAGTAAAAGTGAGTTGAGGCCTGGAGAGAGAGATCCTTTGAATAAATCTTCTTCCAGGTTGTCTCAAGTCCATCTCCTATTTACACCTTATCTAAAGTGTAATCTATAACTCTGTCAGTCCACTATCCCTTGTCGATTTCACTACTATTGTCCAACTCGACAAATACTCTACCACTTTAACTCAACCACGACAAGCAGTCATTTTATCAGTGCCACAGTTACACTCCTCAGTAGTTGTTATCTTTAGCTTGTTGAATAGATGTGATCAGTACAGAGGTCATGACACTCAATGTGGGCAATCCTGAGCCAATAACAATAAGGAACCAGAAGTTAGAACAGTCAGACACATTTACTTACCTATGATGCATAGTAACACCAGACGGCGGAACAAGCAAAGACATCAAGAATATAATGATTAAAGCGAGAACAGCCTTTGCTGGTCTCAGCAACATTTGGATGTCTTCCCAGTACAGCACAAACACCAAATTAAGACTGTATGAAAGCTGTGTAATTTCTGTGCTTCTCTATGGTGCGGAATGCTGGGGAGTAACAGAGAAGGAAATGTCGAAACTGTCCTCCTTCCACACAATCTGCCTAAGGAAAATTCTCCTAATCTTTTGGCCGAATACCATCAGCAACCAAGAACTACTTATTCAGAGTAACCAGGACATGCCCACGATCATAGCTGGCAGACGCTGGAGCTGGGCTGGCCAAGTCCTCAGAAGGAACCCTGATACCATTACAAGAACAGCTATGTTATGGACTCCCGAAGGAAAGCGAAAGAGAGGCGACCAAAAACAACCTGGCGGAGAACTGTGGAAGCCGAGATGCAGAGAATGAACCAGAGTTGGGGCACTGTACGAAGGATGGCCGCCGACCGAACAAAGTGGAATCAATTTGTTGCTGCCCTACAAAACGCCACCAGGCGTGATGCCACTGACTGTTATGACGGTCAGCGGCTATGGATCAAAGAAGAAGATGTTTGACACTGATAGCAAAGAGTTGGTAAGAATATATCATTTATCAGCTGTCGTTTAGTTTCCATCCTGATATTAGGATATCTGAGTAATGATCACAGTTCGTAAATCTCTGCACTGATCATCTGTCATCTTGTTTCAATTTGTCTGTCAAGTCTTCCATTTCCTGTAGATATACTTCTTAGGTATTTGAACTCTGGAACCTGCTTCAGCCAGATCTTGTTGACATGTATGTTCAGTGGGCCTGGCGATCTGCTAATCTTCATAGTTTAATACATAATTCACATTTTTTATTAACTAATACACAGTTGCACTCGAGCGTTACCGAGGCCCTATATGGGGTACAAGGAATTGTAACACTGTAAACACTGGTGATGAACAATGTTGATTTGTCAAATGTCAAGGGAAAATCAACGCAATGTACGAGTATAATAAAAACAATAATATAAAAAACCATAAAAGTCAAAACAGATCTATACTTGTGCTTTATAGACTACACTAAGATATTTGATAGTCAAACATGGTCTACATTATTACAAATAACTGATCACGTATGGGTTAATAGCCAGCACTCGTAAGACAAAAAGAAGGACATTAGACAACATAAAAGTAACAGAACTAGTAGGAACCAAGAAAAACCGATCGTAGGCGCCATCACCTAGAAGCAAGATTGAATCATGAAAGGACACACGGCCAATTAAATACGCTCCCCCACCCGCCCCCTCCCCCCCCCCCCCCCCCACCCCCAACCCCCCCCCCCCCCCAAAAAAAAAGTGCATCATTAGCACTGGTGATTAGTTCGCGACAGAATAAGCAACTATGAAATACAGGCCCCTCGAACGACCCAGACATTTATTGACTCAATCACTAATATCACTTTCCTATTAGCAACCATTCTCAGTAGCTACTTACCTGAATCAATTCTTCTTCTGGAGATTCGAGTTGTCTGTTTGACCATGTTCTGCTTACTACTGGAAAAAATAGAGTACATTAACGTATTTTGAAATCCGTCAACTTCTTATTGATAAGACCACAGCAATTGTGCTTGCGGTGATTGGGAAGGGCTAATGGAGGCTCCTCCCATTTAGGCGGGGCCCATAGTTTATGTGACACGATATTCACAACGGGTAGGGCCGAATGCTGTAAAGTGTGACACGCGACAACACAGTTACGGGTAGGAAAAAAATTATAAGCGTCAGTTGACAGCTTTTATTGCAAAGGCCTTGAACACGAGACGTCAATCTAGGTCAGACATCACTTTGACAAACTCATTCAAACATAACTAATTTATGGAACATGGCGCTTGTTATTTAGAGGTTCACTTCAGGCAGTGTTTTTTACGTTTTTTTAAAGTCTGAAATAATCCAAGAGCTGATCTTCCGATACAAAAGTTACAGGGCTCATGAGGTAGCAGGTAAAAAGTAGTGCCTTTATGACGTCAAGTAATTAGCTTTTTCACGTTTTATTGACAGTTTTTTTAAAAGGAATCTAATATTGAAACAGTTATGTATATGGCCTACTTAGAAAGTTTATGATCAAATGAGACTTTTTTTAAAACAGAACACACGAAGAGAGATAAGTAACGAGATTTTGAGATTGAAAAATAAATTATTAACTATACTGGTAAGTAAGCTTACTTTCATTGTTTTAAATGGCTGACAAGGCAATAAACTGGGATTTATCTGGTTACTTACGTTCAGACAAAATACTCACCATGTTTATTCTACTTTACTTATACAAAAAAAGAGCTGCTACAAGTATAAAGAAAATCGGATAATTTTTTTTAAATTTTATTTACTGAAAGATCGTTAACTTTTGTTGTAGTTGTTTTTTTTTAAAATCGAGACAGGCCCTATATATCGAATAAACTTCTCACTAATTTAAAGCGTCCTGTAAGTCTACAAATAAAACTAATTTATATGAAAATCTCGAAATCTAATTTTAAAATTTATTTGCTTTAGGATCGATTGCTAGCAATATATATATATATATATATATATATATATATATATATATATATATATATATATATATATATATATATATATATATATATATATATATATATATATATATATATATATATATATATATATATATGCCATCAAGGGTGTCTATACCTTGTAGCAATATAGCGGCTTGCGCACCCTGACAACCCCCAGAGCTATGCTAGCGGGAGTTTTACACCTCGTAGGTTCTACCAAACAGGACAGGTCTGCGCGGGTAAGGGTAAGACTAAAGCTGGCGCTTTGGCCCTCCAGGTTGGGGGTTTTAGCTCAAGGCCGACTCCCCTGTCTATGTATTTAAAGAAGAAAAAAACTATCACGTTACGAAAACAGCAACAGATGAATAAGCTTTGATGCGGGGCGGATATCCGGAGTCTGATGCTCGTATGACTGACGGTGGTGAAAACCGAAAGGAAGCCATTGGCATGAAAACTAATACCCTGATCGCAAAACACGAAACCAGAATTGGATTCTGGAGCGTCAGAATGAGGCAGGAAAACTAAGGCAGATTTACAACAGACATGAGAAACTACTGAGTACATATCCTGAGAATAAGTGAGAGCAG
Organism: Oreohelix idahoensis; assembly: GCA_024509875.1. Classification (NCBI taxonomy): domain Eukaryota; kingdom Metazoa; phylum Mollusca; class Gastropoda; order Stylommatophora; family Oreohelicidae; genus Oreohelix; species Oreohelix idahoensis. The sequence continues at coordinate 9,406 of JAMPIV010008088.1, read as the reverse complement.
AGAGACCGGGACAGGGAAAATAAAAACAGCAACAGGAGAAACAGTACTTTACTCTGGAAAAAACGTTGGATAGCACAATGAAGGCGTAGCCATTATCCTTATGAAAGAAATAGAAATGTCGTTTCTGGAATGGAAACCCATCAACAACAAACTGATAAGAATAAAACTGAGAGGGAGATTTACCAACACCGACACAATACAATGATATGCACCAACAAATGACAGCGACGAAGAGGTCAAGGACGATTTCTACCATCAGCTACTAAAGTAAATGAAAACTGCACCTAGATACGATTTTATTATAGTAATGGGAGACCTCAATGCGAAAGTTGGAACACACGATACATATAATGAAAGAGTAATGGGGAAATGTGGTAGCGGAACAGCAAACGAGAATGGATATAAACTAATAAGCTTCTGTAGCATTAACAACTTGATCATTAGAGGAGCGCTTTTTCCACACAAAGAAATCCACAAGTTAACATGAGAATCACCAAACGGTCCTACAGAAACCAGATATACCACATTATGATCAACGATAGATGGGGCCATTTATAACAAGATGTGGAAATAAGAAGAGGTGGAGATTTGGGAAGCGATCACCACTTAGTAAGCGATCACCACTTAGTGGTAGCAGGACTGAAGGTGACATTCAGAACTACTGGACCAGTTGTATCTAATCAGAAAAGGTATGACACCATCAAACTGAAGGACCCTTTTACCAGAAAGGCTTTTGTGGTTGATATAAAGAAGCGATATCTAATTGCCGAGAGTCAGGAAAAGATAGTGACTAATGATGTTGACCAGATATTCAACAGCATTTCAACTATATATAAGGAAAGCAGCAAATCATGCTTGTCTTGGGATTCCAGGAAAGGAAGGGAGAAGAATGGATAACACAAGAAACATTAAACACCATAGCGATGAGAAAAGATATGAAAAGAAAAAAATAGAAGCAAAGTCCCCCAGGTTAAAGGAAATTTAAAGTGAACAGTACAGTCAGCTGGACAAGGAAGTAAAACGTCAAAACCGAGCCAACAAAAGGAAATTCCTAGACGATCTTACAAGACAGGCAGAAGAGGCAGCACTGAGAAATGAACAAAGCGCAGTATATAAAATAACTAAAACCATCAGCGGAGAACGGGGTGAAAACAATATTACGTTAGAAATAGACAATTAAGGAAATCTCATCACCTCAGCCCCAGAGCAGGAAACAGGATGGGCAGAGCACTTCAGAGAACACTTAATAAGGAAACACCAGAGACACAGCTGAATGTTCCTGAGCCTGAAAATGATCTAGACATTCTTTTTTCCTTAACCAGCGGCACTTGGGCTTTCAGCCCTTCGGCCCAATGACATGTCATTGCAAGGCTGGAAAGCCTGTGGACTTTCCTTCCAATCCGGTCAGGAGCTTCGCTCCTTCCCATCCACAGAGGGTTTATCTCGGAGCTATTCAGGTTATTCAATCAAAATCTCGGTCGATGTTGCTTATCCTTTACAGGACGTGGCAATCAACCCCAGCTTTTATTGGCTGTTTGTGATTTTTCTAGGCAATTTTTTTCATTCAGTAGTTTGCCATTGCTTTCTGAACGGTACGACGCTTATACCATTGTTAAAAATCCACACAAAGCGATCTGCTACCAAACCGCCTGCAGCAGGTTTCGAACCTGGTATATCTGGATTATGAAACTGCGTTCATATCCATTAGGCCACAGACGCCCGAGCTTAAACCCTGAACACCTGATCGCCAGCGCAATGTGGTAACCATTACACCAGCGCGGCTCCCATGATCTAGACATAAATACAGACATTTTGGGAGCCGCGCTGGTTTAATGGTTACCACACTGCGCTGGCGATCAGGTGTTCAAGGTTCAAGCCCGGGTGTGCGCATTTGAAGCAGTGTCATCGACCGGGATTTTGACTGAATAACCTGAACGGCTCCTGAGATAAACCCTCTGTGGATGGGAAGGAGCGAAGCTCCTGACCGGGTTAGAAGGAAAGTCCATAGGCTCCCCAGCCTTGCAATGACATGTCATTGGGCCGAAGGGCTGAAAGCCCACGTGTCGCTGGTTAAGGGGAAAAAAAATACAGACATTTCACTAGGGGAAGAAATCATCACAGCTATCAAAGGGTAAAAGAATGGGAAAGCTCATGGTCACGACAATTTAAATGCTGAGTTATTTAAGACAGACCCTGAACTAGCAGCAGAACTATTAGAACACCTATTTACACAAGTCTGGAAAACAAAGGCAACACCAGGGGAGTGGAATAAAAGAATAATTGTCAAATTGCACAAGAAGGACGAGCATTGCAGACTGCAATAACTGGAGAGGAATTACTCTTATTTTTTTTTTTGGGTCTTATTTTTTTATTTGCGTCAATTATATTGCAGCACACCCTGTTCAACCAAACGATTTACATTTGGGGTATATGGTTGTGGTAAGTTGGGATTATATAAATATTTATAGGGGACTTAGTGTACTGACTGAGATCAGCTGTGAAGGTATCTGTATCTAATAAGTGTAGTGTGTTACAGATGACCTTACTTGCTACCAATATGACAAGCACATACATATACACTCTAGAAGACTAGCTTAAGTACGTCAAGTGTTAACTTTTAAATTATGTATTAGTTTCTTTCAAGAATAGATATCCTGGTCCAAATACAGAGTGAATCAGGAATCACAATCAAATGCAAACACAATGTCTGTGTACAAAAATTATACAAAGGATCTTTGTCCTGACATAGAATATTATTACAATCTGTGTGTAGTGTTATGCTCTGGTATTAAGAGGTAATACTGGCTTTTGAAGCTATGTTGTTGTTTGTCATCACGACTTCATGTGTTTGTTAATGGTGGAAATAATTCTGAAGGGTTCACAGTTCTTTTTATTTGTAAAACAATAACTGTCCCTCTTGCTTTAGTATTACAGTCACTTTTTAAAGGTGGGTTATACAAGGGTGAGCTACTCTGGCTCACGAATTCTTAACTTATATGTCTGCGGCAGGAAAACTGTCTCCTCTGCTCGCTTGCTTCTCAGTTATCTTGAAATACACCAATGGTCGATATCTTGGACAAGGAGTCTACTGCCGGCCCTCTGGATCCAGCAAAACTCAGACCAGATGCTGCTCTAATACTTCAGTACCACGGTCCCTGAAATAAGAAGGTTGTACCTCCTTCTTCAGAACTAATATTTAATCTATTTCCACAATGAAGTACAGGACATTACAAATACAGAGTTCAGCGCTGTATGCCAACTACTAGCCTCTCATGTGACAATATGCCAGTATTCCTCTCCCTAATGGTTACAACGCCTCTGCAAATCCAGCGTTAATTCCTTCTATACAATAGGATAGATGGCATGTTACTATTTGGCAATCTCATATATGCCAATGCAGTTATACTCCTCTCTGACAATCTTTTACATGGTGGAGCAATATCTAGGCTTTGCCTTCTGTTTGCTACTGAACCACACACATACAGACACAATTTATCAATTCATATTCAATTTTCATATAATATATATAGATATATAGGTAACATGTCTAGCTTACCACAATTCAAGGAAATATACACTAGTACGTTGACTGGCGATGAATTCTGGCACAATTTTGATCTGCCTTATCCCAGGCTTTTATTAGAATAATATTAGCGTGGTCTCAACGCACTTGCTTCTCACAAAATGTATTTTCAAAACTGGCCCTGAACTGACGCTTCTAATTGACTATATCGAACGCTCTAACCAATGAGACCATGTTTACAAGAGCCTTTGAAAAAATGTTACCCATTCTACACGTTGCCATAACAACCATATTTGCATTTGCAGTTCGACTAATAAGGTTTCGCCTTACATATTACTACCGCCAATCAAATCGTATCTAACTAGTTGGCCTCATTTCCCCTAAAGCAGTGTTTCAAGCATGCCATTATGAGCAAAAATGATCTTGTGCTGTCCTCTCGCTTCTAAGCCCGTCCGTCTTCTAGGTAACGTAGTGTATATAATGACATTAATGTAATATTATATCTAGGTCATTAAGCAGTGTGTCTATCAAGGTCGTCCAAGAAATACAGTACCAGTTTTATTTTTAGAAACGCGTGTAGTTTATGCAGTAGGCTTGTACTATCAAACGTGGAAGCGTTACAGTTATGCAGACGAAGTAGAAAAAGGGGATCTCGGGTTCAACCATTATGGCGTTCTGCAACACAGGCGTACACTATTGTGACAGCACTGGTCTTTCACCATTCTTCTTTCTTTTGTATTATTTCGTTCTACTTTACATTTATTTTCTCATTTATATATGTGGATTAGAATTTTTCACGACAAATTCTCCCCACTTAAAACAGACAGCATATGTCAGTCCATAATTATATATACACCTAGATAAATGCATTACTATTCCTGGTGATCATTGTGATTCTCATCACACGGATGGCGGCTTAGAAAATCCGCACCCAGGTTAGTTTTTTCCAGAAATATATTCTATGCTGAAATGAAATGGCTGCAAAAGCAAAGACCATCGGAGTAATCTCGTATTTTCATGCCTAGCCTGCGCTAGAAACGCCAGGGGTTTGTGGTCCGTTTGTAACTTGAATGCCTTCCCATACAGATAAATATTGAATTTCTTAATCGCCCATATTACTGCAAGACATTCTTTTTCGCTAGTTGAATAATTTTTTTCCTTTATTCAACTTTCTGCTAGCATATGCCACTGGGGTTAATTCCCCATCCAGTGAATCTGACTTCTGTAACAAGGTAGCTCCCAAACCGATATTACTTGCATCCGTTCTCACAATGAATTCTTGACTTAAGTCGGGTAATTTCAAAATAGGTTTGCTTGTGAGCTGTTCCTTCAATTCTTGGTATGCCAATTCACACTGTGCTGTCCAGGTAATTCGATCTGGATTTCCCTTGCGTGTCAAATCAGTTAACGGTGCACATATGGAATTAAAGTTTTTGATGTATTTTTGGTAGAAACCACATAATGAGACAAAAGATCGCACGTCTTTCTTTGTTTGTGGCCTTGGGGCTTTTCTTAGTTTCTCCAAGTTCTTGGGGTCAGGAGTCATGTTTCCCTGATGGACTGTGTGTCCAAAGAATTCTAATTCTTTACATCCAACGCAACATTTGGTTGGTCGGGCTGTCAAATTCGCTTCTCTAAGTCGATTAAACAACATGTTCAGAGAGTCAATGTGTTCCTCAAATGTTTCTGTCGCTGTCACAGAGAGTTTATGGATCGTAAATTGCCTACATCTTCTTCTTGTTCTTTCATCCGCATCCTCTATTTATTATCAATCTTTTCCTGTATTTTTTCGCATTCGTTCGTTTGCGACTATATACATTACTATTTTCCCATTCAAACGTTTACCTGTTTTTCTCACAACTGAGAACGCAGTATGACGTAACGTGTCAGCCATACACGTGAAGCAGAGTGTTAGAAATTCCTTCTATCAGACCCGAGATGGCAGACAGTTGTCTCCATTTTTCAGCGAACACGCGCGGTTGCTTCGGGCTGAGCGCTTAGGTAGGCGTTAAAACTGTCACCTATACGGCTTAGAGCAGACATATAGTCTGGGAAATTCAAACTGACACGTAGCTCTCGGTTAACTTTCCCATTGGGAAGTGTGATGTGTCACCGCCTCCCCGCTCAGAAATGTGAATAGGGAGATTAAGGTGCCAAGACGCTCAGGGGCAGTTACGACATGCTTCTATTTAAACGAAGTGTTGGGAGTAGGGGAGATAATTTTGCTTGGCGAAATAAGTTGGGGCCCTTTGTCTAATTTTAAGATATTGGCCCGAGTTTGAAAATAACTTCACTCATTCTCCATTTCACAGTAGACGTGGTCACTTCGTTCTAGAACACTTAAACGTATAAGTGATGTCTCAGTTTCGTTGTGATACGTAGTTCTGTTTGAGGTAAAATATTATATATAATAGATCTCTAGTATTTTGTGAAGTGATAAAGTGTTTAATCGCCTATTTCACTTTAAACTAGTTCCGTGTGCAGAGTGATTATTTTAATAGTTTGTTATATTCTTTAGTCGACGAGTTACAGTGGAAAGCAGAATAAATTCTATTTCTAGCTTAACAAACATGTAGCCATAATGAATTTAATTTAACTGCTAACTACTCAGTCGAGATATATTTTCTAAACTAACTTATAACTGCTAGATGTCTCATGAGTATTGACGAAATATATTTATACGTATTTCAAATTCATGATGATTGATTTTATAATATAGCTTATTTCACGGGAAGTGTTAAATGATAAGCTCTACGCTTGCAGTTTAAAATATAGTTATATCCTTATACATAGTATGTATAATTATTTTATATGTGCTTTTTCCATTTTATGTAGTGAATACTGGGGTGACCCAGAACTTGCCGGCGTTTAGTAGTAAAGAGACATACTTGTGAGAAGAATAGACATTTCCTATCTTTAACCACTTGGGTTGTTTCAAGTAACACTAGTCTGACAGTGCATGTGCCATCAGAGATAAACAGCAATACCAATCCCACTAACGGTTTCTAAAGACTAGAAATATATATATATATACTGGGCTTCTGAGCCAGTTCATATTGCTCCACAAAATTTAAATGTACATGCTGTCTGGCGGCGAGAATAATTACAAGAAATAACATTTAACAATTTCCGACACTATTGAAAGAGTGGATAGTGAACCAAGACTACCTGTTGAGAGCAGTTGTCCACTGGTCATCTTTTCCAAAGTAAGGGAATCCGCGTGTTTTAGACTCTGTGTGCCCGTTTAAGATCGCTTACCCAAAACTGATTCAAGTGACATGAACAGTAATCTAAAAACATAACCGGTGAAGTGAATGCTCCCCCCAAAAAACAGTGGAGGAATCCTGTATTTGTAGAGCTGGGATTCGCTTTATCCAAAGAATCCAGATTCACTGTAGAGAAGTGTCCTAAGGTTGCGCCAGACGGTGATCAACATCAAGTTTTTAGGTAAGAATGAACGCCTGGGTACCCGGATGAAAGAACCGAGTGAAAGTGACGGAAGGATGTTCGTTGTTTAAAGCACTCACTTTGGTAATTTTTCCTTACGAAAGACTTGCTGCTTAATTTAATTCTCGTTCTAATATATATATATATATATATATATATTCATTGTTATAGATTTCCCACGTCTGTGTGTTTAACTGTCGTCACGTGTATGTGCGTGCCCGTGAGTAGATAGGAATATATGTAATATATATATATATATATATATATATATATATATATATATATATATATATATATATGTTTAGACTGTCTGACGTCTTAAAAGCTGTCGTAGAGGATAGGTGAAAGAGAGAAGATTTCCTCGATTTTTCAGAGACAGCCTCTATATCACAGTCTATCATCTCACTTGTGGAAATTCTATTTCATTTTTACTAACTCTCACTGTGTCCATCACCTATTCAAACCTATTCAGAAGGGACCAACCCAAGTCTTAATTCTCCTATCTAAAATCTACGACAAATGTGGTCTCGTCCGACGGATTTTTGAACCTAGAATAGGAAGACGAGTACGACAAATGTGGTCTCGTCCGAAGGATTTTTGAACTTAGAATAGGAAGACGAGTACGACAAATGTGAACTCGTCTATCTGGATTTTGTACTTAAGATTCTTTATTCTGTAATAGAGTAAGAGTGTGATTGTCTTGTGAGTTTTATTTTTATAATAATTTATCCCCTAGACTAACGATCTGTTTACGAGCGTGCTGACCACACAAACTGGTAAGTTTTTCCACAGCATTTTGAATAATATACATTTGAGTTACAGGTGGATTTTGTCGGAATATATGTTATTGTTGATTTGTAATACTAAACGCTGGTAAAGTTTTGTGAGTGTATAACATTCACAAGGGTTCTGAAGCAGGTAGGTGTTTGAGCAAAGCTAAGGAGTGCGTTTCGGACTATTTGTCCAGATTAATTGCCTCCCTCACCCGAACTGTCTTCAGGGGTAAACTTGATAGTGGATTAAAAATTCAGGGGATTTTTTTTCTTTCTCCAAAATTTTTGCTATAATCATTGTGTTTTCCACTGTAGCAACTTATTTTTCAGAAGTAATCTAAACTACCATTTAGTTGGCGTAGTCGTGTTTGCATTAGGTGCTTTATTGCCGATTAATAGCAGCGACAGTTAGATTTTTTTTTTGGAGGAGGTATCCCAGGGTGAAGTATATCATCTTTATTTTTGGAATTTTCTCGTAAGTGGTAGGAACCAGTGTATCCTTTTTCCTATTTTCTTTCTCCACTAGTCTCTGTCACTGACTTAATATGGCCGAGAGGGCAAAGCTTAGACAACTCCTCAGGGACGAAGCGAGAGAGGAGGGACTGGAAGGAGAGGAAGCGAAAGCGTTTGTCAGAGACGAACTTGATAGATATGATGCGGAGAGGAAAGAAGAAGAACTAAGGAGGAAAGAAGAAGCAGCGGAGAGGAAAGAAGCGGAAGACCGTCTATTACAGCAGAAGAAGATAGATGAGGAAATGGAAATCCGCAGGATGCAGCATGAGGAAAGAGAGAAAGAGAAGGAGAGACAGCATGAGAAGGAAAGAGAAGAGAGACAGCACGAGTTGGCACTTAAAACTCTAGAATTTCAAAGTCGTGGCGCTGCCTCTACCTCCAGCAATGGAGAGTCTTCTCCTCATTCCTCCTTAACTGATCCTTCTAACACTCAATCTACTCATCTCACTGCTATGTCTTTCGCTCTAGAATCTTTCCCTTGTCCTAATGAGAAGATTGACACATGGTTAGAAAAATTTGAGAAAATTGCAACTCTGTACGGTTTAGAGAGGTCGCGCTGGAATATGAAGCTTTCCCAGGCTTTGAAAAGTTCTGCTTACGATGTGTATGCAAAACTGGAGAGCAGCCAACAAGACAACTATGATCTGTTGAAGAAAGCGTTACTGGAGCGCTTTGAAATGAATGCTCGCAAATTTCTGCAACTGTTTCGCAACAGCCGGCAAGAGAATTCTGAAACTTTTCACCAGTTCTCATCTCGTCTTAAGGGATATCTAACAAAGTGCCTTGAGCTTTCGCAGCTCCCCTCTACCTATGAAGGTCTTGAGGAACTTGTTCTAACTGAACAAATAAAGAACACCTTGTCTGCTGATACCCGGAGATTTCTCGCTGAGCAGGGGGCAGAACAACTTGAAGACATCTTAGAGAAGTCGGAGCGTTATCAAAATGCGCTGGCTGAAATACAGCCCACAAAACGGAAACCGACAGAGGAGCATTTTCGAAAAAATAATCTAGAGCAACTCACAGGCTTTTAATCAGAATAACCACAGAGATACTGGACCTCAAACCCCCTCCGTAAAATCCAGGTTTCTACAAGAAAAAGTACCCCAACCACCCCCAAACAGTCTACCAACCCGACGCCTTCATGGCATCG
>JAMPIV010008087.1:0-46848 GCA_024509875.1 Oreohelix idahoensis | reverse complement strand
CGGCATAGAGGGTTCCCGTTGTGGGCGGTTTTACTATAGGTGCAATGTTTCTTGATTGAAAATATTGCTTGCTAGACAACTGTTTGCTTTGTGGTTAGCTGTGAAGACTGTAAATTATTGTTAGTTTTTGTAATATTTCTTTGTTCTTTAGTTTTGTTTTGAGTTGTTTGTTAAAATTTTGTTGGTCTACTCTTTTCTATCTTTCAGTTTCTATTCCACAATTTATATTCCATATATTGTGACGTCATTTTGTGTTGTTATTCTTTGCAGATTCAGTGGATTATTTTATTGATTTCCCTATTGTAAATTTATTTTGATTTCTGCAAACGTTCTTGTATTGTCAGTCCTATTTGTACTTTATGTATTCTGTTGGTTGACATATGTTTTATATAGGTATATTTCATAAGACACAATTGCCTGTGCACTGCACTTGGATTATGGTATAAACCAGTACCTGATTATTATTACTATTATACAAGACCTTATTAAAGGCTTGTGACCCACAGATATTGGGATAGTATACTGATTAATCAAGTCATTGAGAACTTGTGGTATTATTATTGATTCAGGTGATTAGTATTATTGTTAGACATCATGTCTACTTTAGAATACTTCATTACACAAGGGAAAGCCCTTGATAAGACTGGTCAACAATTAGAACAATGGGCAGTTGCTCAATATGACAAAGCATTAGCTGCAGAAGAGAGAAGAGCTATGGCAGAAGAGAAAAGATTAGCTGCAGAAGAAAGAAAAGCTATGGCGGAAGAGAAAAGATTAGAAAGAGAAGCTGAGGCTGCTGCTGAACAAAAGAAATTGCAGATGCAGGTGGAGGAAAGGAGATTTGAAGCTGAACAAAAAAAAATTAGAAAGAGAAGCTGCGGCTGAACAAAAAAGATTAGACAGTGAAGCTGAACAAAAAAGATTAGACAGTGAAGCTGAACAAAAAAGATTAGACAGTGAAGCTGAACAAAAAAGATTAGACAGTGAAGCTGAACAAAAAAGATTAGACAGTGAAGCTGAACAAAAAAGATTGGACAGGGAAGCTGAACAAAAAAGATTAGACAGGGAGGCTGAACAAAAAAGATTAGATGCTGAAGAGAAAAAAGCAATAAGAGAACATGAATTTGAGTTGGAGAAATTGAGATTGACAAGTATGAGTAATGTTAATCAGGCATCTAGTGGTAATGGTAAACCTTCTACTTACAAGGTTAAGGTTCCACCGTTCAATCAGTCCAGTGACGATATTACATTCTGGCTGGATAGATTTGAACGTTCTTGTCGTACACATAATGTGGATAAATCACAATACGCTAATCAATTATCAGAAAACTTGAAAGGTGAATCTTTGACTAGATTATGCCTTGTAGGAGAAGCAGATAAGGATAATTATGATGTCATTAGGGCGGCTTTGATAAAAAAATATCAGCTAAGTGAGGAAGGCTATCGCCTTTTATTTAAGACGATGGTACCTGAGACGGGTGTAGAATTCTCAGAATTCACTGCAAAGGCACGTCTCACAGTTGATCGTTGGATTGAGCTTTCCAAAACAGAAAAAACGTATGAAGGACTTATGGATTTGTTGCTCAGAGATAAGATTATGTCATGTGTGAACAAACCTTTCCTTGAATTTATACATGAGCGTAAACCCAAATCTCTAAAAGAAATGGAAGAATATTGTTCCCAATATGTCACTGCACACCCCGACGTGACTTTTGGCAACACTAAGATTAAGGAGAGTATGCCAGTTGCTTCAGCAACACCATACAATCCCAATTATTCACACAGATTTCAGGGACCTCAAAACAGATTTGATAAAAAAGGTAACCATAATAGTTATCAAAACCAAGGTAACCAATCATTTCAGGGTTCTTCTTCAAAGAACTGGAGACGACCTGATAGCTCTCGACACAGGGGTGGTCATAATTATAGGAATTTCCGTAGAGGAAGTAATTATAGAAACTATCAGGGTTATCCGTCTTGGAGTCAACAAGATCATAATTACAGAGATACTCATTATAATGAATATGATAATGGTAACCAAGGGAACTATGACTCAAACCCAAATAGGGGTTACAATAGAGGTAACAATAACTACAGAGGTGATAATAACCGAGGTAGATCTCAAAACAAAAGACATAAACCACATTTTCAGGCAAACTCTGTACAACAAGAGTCCCATGAAGCCTATAAACAGAGTAAAGATAATAATGATGCTAGTAATATGGCATGTGCCGCTTTTGATTTTGGGAGAGCATCTCAGTGCCCCCAATGCAAAACGTTATTGAGCCAACCACAGTGTCTACTTTAAGCTGTGGCCATCCTCTTCCTGCTCTTCCGGCATCAGTCGCGCATGATGGAAGAGGTTCTCTTGTCTTACATAAGGGTTTAGTGAATAACAATCCAGTCTCTGTGCTATTTGATTCTGGATGCACCACAATTGGTGTTAGGCAGTCACTCGTAGATCCTTCCCGTGCCACTGGACAAGTAGTCAAATGTGTAACATTTGGCGGCACATTAGAGAAATACTCTACTGCTATCATTAGGATTGCTACTCCTTTCTTTACAGGAGATGTACACGCATGTCTTCTTCCGAATCCGATCGCTGACCTCATCATCGGTCGCATTCATGGAGTCAAGGAATGCACTCCGCAACAAATTTCCACGTGGGAAAGGCAAAACATGCAGATTGCTAACGCTGTAGTCACTAGAGCTCAGGCTCTTAATGTGCCTCAAACTTCATCTATTGAAGATAATGAAGTGCATAACCAAGATAATCCCTTGGTAATTTCTCGTGACTCGTTTATAAAACAGCAAGAAGATGATCCCACTCTGAAGAAATTCTTCATTCTTGCAACTAAAGGTGATCCGAATAAAGACACAAGTCGCAAATCGTGGATTACAAAGAAGAATGGCGTACTTGTACGTATGGTTCAAGACTCCATTACGTCAAGTCATTCTCAAATCCTGGTTCCCAAGAATTTGAGAATTAAAATTTTGCAGCACGCTCACGACTCTCAGTGTGCTGGACACATGGGTTTTTCCCGTACTAAGTCAAGAGTCCTTGCGGCTTTCTTTTGGCCATTGGTAAACAAGGACATACGTATTTATTGTCGATCTTGTAAAGTATGTCAGGAAGTTAAATCCAAAGGTCCACGGCATGCTGCACCCATTCAGGCGGCGGACATTCCTATTCGGCCGTTCCAAAAAATGGCTATAGACATTATTGGTCCATTTAAGATCAAGTCTGCCAGAGGACATCAGTTTATCTTGACGTGTGTTGATATGTGCACACGTTGGCCAGAGGCTATTCCTCTGAAGAGCATTACTACTGCTGATATTGCAGATGCTCTTTGGCTTATATTTTCTCGTCTGGGGTTCCCCGGAGAGATATTGTCAGACCATGGCACCCAACTAATATCAGATACCATGTCTCAAGTAATGTCTACCCTGCAGATAGATAGATCTTTAAGTAGTATCTACCATCCAATGTCTAATGGTATGGTCGAACGCCTTAATAGAACACTTAAAAACTTACTGGGGAAGATAACTGAGGATCATCCTCAAGACTGGGACAGAGTTTTACCTGCGGCCCTCTTCGCTTACAGAGAGGTACCCAATGAACATACGGGATTTTCTCCCTTTGAACTCGTCTTTGGCGCGCGTCCGCGTGGCCCTATGTCGTTGCTTCACGATCTCATAACATCTGACAATATTGACGATGACACAAAGTCATCCTACGAATATGTCATCGCGTTGAGACAAAAAATTATCGAAGCATGCAAATTAGCAACTTCTTCTTCTGAATTTGCGAAACAGAAGGCAAGGCAATTTGCCAATAAGAAGAGATGCTTACGACAACTTTGTCCTGGTGACAAAGCATTTGTATTACTACCTTGTAGGGAAAACAGATTACTTATTTCTTGGAAAGGTCCGTACGATATAATATCGAAAATTTCCGATGTCGACTATATTGTCGATATTGATGGGAAGCATAAAACCTTCCACATCAATATGCTTACTGAATTCCATGAACGTCCGGATTATTTGCAACCCATTTTCCAAGCAACGGACAATTCTCCAGTACAACATGGTCATTACTCATCACTGTCCGTGATACAGGATGAGGAAACAAGTTTTTCAGATGTAAATCTTCCTCTTCCAATGATCCCACTTCATTCCAGTGAATCATGGAAGAACGTTACTGTCTCTCCTGATTTGTCTCTAGGAGAACAGCGACAAGTTTCAACTATGTTGCAAACATTTCAGGATGTACTCACTGACATCCCTGGACAAACGAATGTCATTCAACATGACATTGTTCTAACTGACCATACTCCTATTAGGGTTAGACCTTATCCTATACCTATACATTTTCAAGCACAGGTCGAGAAAGAGTTGGATGAGATGATAGATTTGAAAATAATCGAACCATCCACCTCTGCATATTCTTCGCCGATGGTTATTGTGCGTAAAAAAGACAATAACATACGTCTTTGCGTTGACTATCGAAAATTGAATCAAGTAACGAAGTTCGATGCCGAACCTATGCCTTTACTGGAAGAGCTACTTACTCGACTCTCCAAATCTCATTTTTTCACTAAACTTGATTTGTCTAAAGGATATTGGCAAGTTCCTTTATCTGAACGCGCCAAACCTCTCACGGCTTTTTCAACACCTAGAGGTTTGTTCCAATGGAATTTTATGCCTTTCGGTCTTATGAAACGCGCACCAGCTACGTTCGTACGCATGATGCGCCGAATCCTATCTTATCGGTCAGATGTCATTGCATATCTAGACGACATCTGTCTTTTCAGCGATACTTGGGAAGATCACTATTCAGGGTTAGATGAATTGCTGTCTACTTTGCGTGAGCACAACCTGACAGCGAAACCCTCTAAAGCCTATATTGGTTTTAGCGAAATTTCTTTCCTAGGCCACCGAGTTGGTCATGGTTTCCTAAAGACAGAGGACCATAATACTAGTAAGATACTTAACATCTCAATCCCTAAGACTAAAAAACAGGTGAGAAGTCTGTTAGGTCTTATTCAATTTTATGGCAGATTCATTCAGAATCTATCCTCTATCATGGCACCTCTCTCAACACTTCTAAAGAAAGGTTCGCCTAATGTGGTCCACTGGTCTCAGGAATGCCAATGCTCTCTGGATAAGATTAAAACACTGTTTTCAACACCACCTATTTTAGTGCTACCCACTAAAGATAAGACATTCGTTCTTCGTAGTGACGCTTCATCCACTGGGATTGGAGCGGCACTAATGCAAGAGTACTCTGGATCTCTGCATCCTGTAATGTATATTTCCAGAAAACTTAATGCGGCAGAAAGGAATTATTCGGTTTTAGACCGTGAGCTATTAGCTATGGTTTGGTCGATCCTCAAACTACAGAGATTCCTTCTAGGCGCACATTTCATAGTAGAAACCGACCAAAAAGCTCTTACTGCTATACAGAGTAAGAATTTGAAGAGCTCGAGGTCTACTCGATATGCAATTGCTCTTCAACCTTTTCATTTCTCTGTGCGAGCTATTCGTGGATCAGATAATGTGATGGCAGACATTCTGTCAAGATGCCCACATGATTCCACATAACTATTAGGGCTTAGACTTCTTGATATGTCTAGTTCTATAGTTGTTCCTTTTCTATATCATGATAGATACACATTTGTAATTTAATAATATAATGATTGTATCACTACATAGCGGTTCATGGATGTTTATTCACCGCTGTGCTTTGATGATTTTTTCTTCATAAATCATAAATTTAAGATATCTAATACGAAATGATGATATGAATTTTTTAGGCATTGTGTAATTGCCAGAATTGTATTATACTTTGATGACACCTTCCTGGAAAAATATACTTGTAGAGAAATAATTTCTCTCAGTTTATGAGACACATTCTCACCAGTCGCTCCATAAGTCGACTTAGCCTCATATTAGGCGTTATAGGTATTCCTGATATTTTCATCTGCGCATTATTCATGCGTTGTGAGCCTATTGTACGTTGCTCCTAGATGTATTTCAAAAAAAAAAAAAAGTTCCATTTTTTTTTTTTTTCCGGGAGGTGTGGTAAGACTGTTACGTGCAGTCTTTGATATCTTACAATATTATACATAGGTAATTTTTTTGTGCTTAAGGGAAAGTCATTATTGAGTTACTTCCCTTGAAAGTTGTGCCATCTCTTCGATCAAACTCCGCGGATAAATCCATTTTACTGCGATTTATTCGTTGTTTGGGTAATAATAGATTGTTCTTGCTTCAGAATATCTATGGCCTGAATTTATGTGTATTGTTTGTCTGAGTAGGACGAGTCTGTCTTATATCTGTATATCTTTACATATCTAAGTCGAACTATATGTTCTGTTGTCTCTAGAGAGGTCAAAGGCTATTCGGCGGATGTGTCGCTAGAGGGTGGTGTGATTTGGCTTCGTCCTGATAGGGACTGTGTGTGTTTTCCTATGTCGGCCTGTCGCCGGGAAAAAGTGATCTCAGTATTTGTGGGGAAAGGGATAGTCGTCTAGACCTATCGTGTATGCTTTACCCCAGTGTTTATTCATATTGCCAAGGAATGGCAGTTTCATATTTCCTCTACCAAGGTAATCAAAGACACTCTTATGAACTCTCGATCGAAGCCACCATTTTCGATAGTTACGATTTGAATGTCTAAGAGAATATATTTGACTCGATGAAAACGACTTCGATTCCTAGCAGCACTATATTCTGTAGAATGCAGTCAATTGTTCATGATCAAATCTACAGAGCAATGCAATGTTTTATGAATGACTAACTTTAGGACAGATTCATTATCTGCATCCAAACGTGAGTGACAGTTCACGAGTGAAGCCATCTTGGAACCAAAACATGTAGCGACTTTCAAGAAGAGAAAGGGGATGCCCGTATTATCGCTTGTTTAGTCCAGAGATCACTGCTACACATGAGAGCCCGTTATTAGCGGTTCAATATTATTATATGAAAAAAATATGTGCTGAACATTATGTGGGAGAATCGTCGCTAAACGAGATTAGGTTTAGAAGCCATCTGAAATATTGTTTATAAGCTGACGTGCTCAGTCAGTGAAGTCAGATGATTTATATGTATGGGCGATGCTGAGGGCTTGGCTACTGACAGTCCATTATAATATTAATCTACATGAGTGCCCATGTAACATAACATTGCAGGACCATTTATCCATTGTACTATGATGTATTATGCCAACCTGTGATTTGTCACTATCTGTGCTGTCGAGTGTGTACGTCCAATTAAACTTTAGAAAAGGTACACAGTCGTTGGTGTCGATGACTTCCAGTCATACATGAGTGTGAGAAAAGAACATTTGTCAACAACACGAACCCTTATCATCATTCGCACATTGTACACTCAATCCATGTCTACACACCACTGCGTAGGTCAAGTTGACATTCCATACACTACAGTGGAGCAAACAACACCATAGAGATCTTATCAACTGATGATGATGATGTCTGCTTCCATCCACTTATATCTATCTTTTGGTGGATATCATTAACGGGAATAAAAATCCAACATTATCAACCTTATCAGATGGACAACGTTTTCTACACTGGAAGACCTGGAATTTGCAGATGACATTGCACTACTCGCTAATTCACATCAACCCATCCAAGAAAAAACCGATAAACTGAATAAGTATGGCCAGCAGGTTGGCCTGAACATCAATCTGAAGAAGACAGAGGTCATGACACTAAATGTGGGCAATCCTGAGCCAATAACAGTAAGGAACCAGAAGTTAGAACAGACAGACACATTTACTTACCTAGGATCCATAGTAACACCTGACGGCGGAACAAGCAAGGACATTAACAACAGAATGAATAAAGCGAGAACAGCCTTTGCTAGTCTCAACAACATTTGGAAGTCTTCCCAATACAGCACAAACACCAAATTAAGACTGTATGAGTGCTGTGTACTTTCTGTGCTTCTCTATGGTGCGGAATGCTGGAGAGTAACAGAGAAGGAAATGTCGAAACTGTCCTCCTTCCACACAATCTGCCTAAGCAAAGTTCTCCGAATCTTTTGGCCAAACACCATCAGCAACCAAGAACTACTTATTCGGAGTAACCAGGAGGACATCCACACCATCATAGCTGGCAGACGCTGGAGTTGAGTTGGCCACGTCCTCAGAAGGGACCCTGATACCATCACAAGAACAGCTATGCTGTGGACCCCGAGGGAAAGCTAAGGAGAGGCCGACCAAAAACAACTTGGCGGAGAACTGTGGAGGCCGAGATGCAAAGAATGAACCAGAGTTGGGGCACTGTACAAAGGATGGCCGCCGACCGAGCAAAATGGAATCAATTTGTTGCTGCCCTACAAGACGCCACCAGGCGTGATGGCCACTGACTACTTAGACAGTTGGCGGTTATGGATCAAAGAAAAGAAGAAAAGAAAGAATTCCCTGTACGTGCTAATTCTTCTAGTATTTGTTGTTTTCGCTTTCCTCGTTCAAGTTTTTTTTTAATCATATCTTGTAACACCTCTGACCCACCCCTCTCTCCTGGTTATTTTCTCCTTTGTTAACGGCGACGTGTAGCAAAGAAGTGAACTTGCCGTATTGATTTTTCGCTTATCGTTAGCTACACACGGAGTAAGAGTCTACACTGAGCGACACTCCTATTGTTAACTCCGACATCTTGTCTCAGAAGATACATGCTACCAGGTTGCTGCATGATAAGGTGCAACCTCGCAAACATGACATGATAAATAACACAACATTGTTTAGACCTTATTTGGTCACGAAAGACTGCAGATGAATCTGAAAATGGCATGTAAAGAAAATAGCTTGCGTGTCATGTAGAATGTTCTACAGATGAGGGCAAAAGACTCCTATCGATACCAGACAATTATTCGTGGTTGGAGTGTCATGGAAATGCTACAAAAAATCTCTTCTGATTGGAGTTTTTTCCAAATAAATTACATGAGTGAGTGAGCGAAAATGTCGCTTATAATCTGCAACATTTTAAGGCTATTTCACTGCATTTCCACCTCGTCATAAAAGACATTTCAGACAGCCAGAATAACGAGCAGAAACAGGATTCCAACATAAGGGCAGGACCAAGTATTAGAGGATCTTCTGATATTAGACAGTAAGAAAACTTTGCCATCGTACTGGAAACTACGATTCCTAGGAACCTAGATACAGAATACATGATCTCAGTTGTTATGCTTCTTTCTTAATGTGATGGGGCCGGAAAGACACCCGGCTTCCCCCTTCACGTGGGTTGCGCGCACATCGAAAATATCTGGGCGATAAATATGCCTTTACGTGAAGGGGAAGCCGGGGCATCTTTACGTGAAGGAGGAAGCCGGGGCGCACCAGTCGTCATTTACGACATGTTCAGAATGCAGGAATGAATATTCAGATGGAGCAGTTGCGGGGTGGTGGTTTATTCTCATTATTGAGAGTATTTGTTGTACAGATAGTTGAATATTATTTTATGTCCATTTTATTATTATTTAATTATGGTTATGTGTAGAATGGTTTGTGAGAGCACGTGGGCTCACTTGGAGATATATATTTCTCTTCTCCGCTCCTGAGGGAGCATGGGGCCACCAGTGTGGTTTGCCTCCGCATGAAGTATTCATATGCTCGTGCAGTAGTGGTTTCGGTAGCAATCTGTCTTACATGGTGAGATTGCCAGCCTCATGCACAACACCGTACTAGTCTCATTGGACGACATGCATGAGTGTGTGTGTGTGATAGCTGAGTGTGTGCTCTTGCAGTAGTGGTTTTGGTAGCAACCGATGTTACACGGTGAGATTGCCAGCCTTATGTACAACACCTTACTAGTCGCGTTGGACGACACGCATGAGTGTGTGCGTGTGTGATAGTTGAGGGTGTCAGGTGGCGTGGAAGGACTGTTTGGCAGGTGAGAGTATCGTTATTCAACTATGATTTTAACTATTCGTTGCTTTGTTTGCTAATTGGCGTCGTCGACAGGAAAGGCAGACAGTGACACCGAGCATACAGCAAACGAACAAATATTGTAAACACCCAGCTGTGCGGTATTGCAGCAAGATGGCTTCGATCAATGCGCCTGTGAAAGTAATACACGTGGAGGTGCCAGAGGTAAGGCTATTTGATGGAAAGGCAAATCCCACTTCGCAAGAGTTTGTGGACGATGTAGAGGCCGTGTGGAAGATGGCGCCCTTTTGCGCAGAAGTCAAGGTAGACGTGATCTGGAACAACGTTACACCATGGGTCTCTAGGGAATTACGGATACGTGGCGGAGCCAAGGCCAGCCCTGAGCAGTTACTCAAGATAATAGAGGAAGCTTACAGCGAGCAACCACCAGTCAGTGAGATGACCAGGAATTTCCAGGCCGGGAGTCAGGGGCATAGGGAATGTTCTGTTTTCTTGGGAGGCAAAAAGCCAGAGTCACTGGTGCAGATAGCAAGTGCAGAAGCCCACAGTGAAGAGGAGGCACTCAAAGCAGAATTATCTCTCCTAAAGGCCCAGCTAGCACAGATGTCACAGGCCAGTTCGCCAGCACAAGAGGAGGTGCAGAGAAAGAGAGCACCATGCCAACCGCGGGAACAGCCAACGCAAGACGAGGAGGTGTGTCCGCAGGAACCGCAACTAGCCCTTCTTGTATGTGAGAGTCAGGCTGTTGTCAAGGAAAGCTGGGAGCTGACAGCACCAACAAACGCAGTTGCACCGACAAGGCGAAAAGGGATGTGCAAGTGGTATAGTGTCCACAGGGGATGGGGGTTCATCACGCCAGATGATGGAGGTATTGATGTATTTGTAGTGGTGTTGATGTATTGTATGATGTTGATATTACTAAATGTAATTGTATGAGGCCAGCTGTGAAGGCTCCTGAGATAAAATGTAGTTGAGAATTGTCAGAAGGCCTTTCTTGCTACCACTACGACCTCACACTTAATTTTTTTTTTAATGAATGTGGCTACGTAAAGTGTCTAGGGTTATGATATGTAGTGTGGTGTAATAGGTTATAGATATACCCACAGATATTTAACAAGACTAATAATATTAATAAATATTACAACACACTGAACTAACTCAATAGTGTAAAATTTTTTGATAAAATTATATTACATTTATTTTGTTCTGGATCAATTTTTTAGGTTGACCAGAACTTAAAAAGATTTAGAGATTATGAAAGAAATGCATGGAATATTATATCATAAATGCAATAGTGTACATATATATGTACTATATTAGTTAGTTTTATTAAAATGTTCTAGTAGTCATCTACTTGGGAGGATAGTTACTGTTTGTGCTGTTGGGGTGGCCTCATCACACCTGTCTATATTGACTACCCAGTGTCCAGAAAATGGTGGGAATTTTTATGGGGTTATTAGTAACTAAAGGGCTTTGGTGAATGTCCAGCAGACCAGAGGCTCACTCATCTTATATTTGTAGCTCTGGTGCTGAAAACTGATGGTCCCACCTCTCCGTGCTGGCGGGCAATAATGGTGGTCTCTGTCACAAGTACTGCACAGATACACTCGAGTAAAGTCACCAACTGAATAGTCACTGCTTTGTTGACAACAGAAACTCGCAGCTCTGCAATCAAAGTATGGGCCATGTGTCAAAATCTATTCTCTACCCACGTCTGGACACAACACTGACACAACAACCACATCATACAGACAGGTCAGATCTCTCTGACCAAACAGCACATTTACCATGGTGGTTTTACATCAGATAGATCCTCCCAGACTATAGATTCTGAAAAATATTTATTAGTTGTCTGCCCTAAAAAGAGGATAGGTAATATGTTTCATTATTCTCAACACTTGATCTGTCTTGCATAATCCTTGCTGGAGTTTATGTACATTGTTGGTCCCTAGACCCTGACTAGGGCGGGGGGTCTAGAGCAAATCCCTACTTGTTTGTAAGGCTAGATTTCGATATGGCAGTATCAAATCACTCGAACATGAAACAATATTCAAAATATATAAGGAAATAATTTCAATCTTACCAGATTATGAATAAATAACACAGAATTGCTAGCAAAACTCAGCTGAGCTGCTGGCTATAGTATGGCGTCCCTAAATTTATTACACTTTCTTTCATATGGAAATCACCACACTTTAAAATCTGTGTCTATCACTGAACAACTATTGAAGAATGGCCCCACTTTCGCGTCTGAGCGCTAATGATATGATTGTCTGTGGCCAATCACTGCCTAGGTTTATTTTAAATTTCAAATTTCCTACCATAAAGTCATTTCAGTCATGCTTCAGTCAAGTATGGATGGTTATCTGTTAGTCTGTCCGTCTCTACTTGTGTTTCTACAAAATGTACTTGATTTTTGAACCAACCTTTCTCTCCCCTCCAAAATTTTGTCGTTAAAAGTTATATTTAGACACAGCTACCACCCAAAAACCCTCTCCTCCATACTAAGTAAATTTGAACACCTGCGTTTCGAGGTCGTGTTTTTTTGTGCAATTAGCGACACTTTTAGATTCCATACAGTCTGTCGATGATGTGAACAACACTGTCTTTTGTCATTATCTTCAATATTATCTATCCGTCTGTAAAATTAAGAACATATTAGTTCACTGCTCAGAATAGGCCATCCGGCCAGCTAATTTTTATATTCCTAACATTAATATTAAGAAAAAAAGTACTTTTTAAATTTTGTAATATTCCAAACATCTGCGTTTTAGCCGCTGAATTCAAATCAAGGGCTTGGTATTGCAAAAGCGTCCAATAAATGACTGTGGCGTATTATATCTAAGGTCCCTTCTGTCGAGTTGCTTACTTTTTATGTCAACTTGGGAAACGTGACTTTTCTCCGTTTCCCCCCCAATTGCGTCTCCTTAGCCTTTCTAGTCTCACGCAATCTTTCCAGTCATATTTTTTTCCTTTTTGATCCGCCGTTCCCCTCCTGTCTAGCAAGTCAATTATTATGGAGGATGATGACCCGCGGTCTAGGCGATCATGTACTATTCGCAGCCTACGCATTATGTTTTTATCCTTAAATGTTATCTTTGGAGGATTTTACCGTTGTATCTCTGTCAATTTCACTACACATCTCCCCACTTGAAAACATGCCTATGGCAAGTTCCAAAACCAGCGATACACATAGGTAAAATTACTCCTCACGTCTGCCACTACTCTAATTTTGATCACAGGGGTGCCGACTGAGGAAATCTGCACCGACATTCAATTTGCCTGGGATATATTGGATACTAAACTGATAAGGTTGAAGCAACAAAGACCACCTCAGCAATCTTGCGTTTTCATGCTTAGCCTGAGACAAGAACACGAGAGGCTGATGGTCCGTCTCCACCACAAATGTCCTACCATACAGATAGATTTGAAACTTCTTTATTGCCCAGATTAATGCTAAACATTCCTTTTCGCTTGTGGAGTATCCTTGTTCCGCCTTATTCAATTTGCGGCTTGCATAAGCGACTGGTTTAAGTTCCCCATCAGGTGAAGATGATCTTTGCAACAAAGCCCCTCCGAGTCCCACATTACTTGCATCGGTTCTTAAGACAAAGTCCTGTGTCAAATCAGGCAGTTTGAGAATAGGCTTGCTAGTGAGTTTTTCCTTTAACTCTTGGAACGCTAGTTCACATTGTGCAGTCCAAATAATTTTATCTGGAAGTCCCTTGCGAGTCAAATCAGTCAGAGGAGCACAAATAGCGTTAAAATTCTTGATGTATTTCTGATAAAATCCGCATAACGACACAATTATCGCACGTCCTTTTTTGTTTGCGGCCTAGGTGCTCTCTGCAGTTTTTCCAAGTTCTTAGGATCAGGGGTCATATTACCCTGATATACAGTGTGTCCCAAGAATTCCAACTCTTTGCATCCAATACAACATTTTGTTGGCCTAGCAGTTAAGTTCGCCTCCCGAAGTCTATCAAACAACATCTCCAGAGCTTCAATGTGTTCTTCAAATGTCTCTGTGGCGACGAGAATATCATCCATGAAATTCGTGATACATGGGTTATTCAGGGGATCCAACAATTTTCGCATCATCCTTGAAAACACACTCGGAGCATTTTTCAGTCCGAATGGTAGCATATTGAATTCATAATGTCCATCCGAAGTGCTAAAAGCCAAATAAGGTCTCACTTCAGGCTTCACTGGGATCTGGTAATAGCCTTTACTAAGATCCACCTTTGAAAAGTATTTTGCCTTGTTCAGTCTGGCAAATAACTGTTTTGTGTCTGGTAATGGATCCACTTGTCCTTCTGTGACAGCATTCAGTTTCCTGTAATCTATGCACAGTCTGTGTTCCCCAGACGGTTTTCTCAACAAAACGACACTAGAACTAAAAGATGATTCACTGTGCGAAATAATCCCCTCCTTCAACAAATACTCTATTTCTTCCTTCAATGCCTTCTCCTTCGCGAACGGAATAGAATAGGCTCTCATACAGATTGGGTTTGAGTCTACCAGTTTCATGTCATACTGTAGCAAATTTGTATGGCCTGGTTTATCTGTTAATACATCTGTATGTTCCTCCAGAACCTTTTGAACTCTCTCCCTCTGGTTTTTTAGTCAGGTGCTTACTGACTTTTACCTGTGCTGCTGTTTCACAAGGATGTAATGGGTATTCATGTGAGGTGAGTGGTTCTTTTTGCATCTGGGTTGCAATAGCCAAGGTCAATAAGGGGGTGCTTTCCTGGAGTGGTCTGTCCAGATACTTCTTTAACAGGTTTACATGATAAACTTTTTCCTTCCCCTTTTTGTCAATTTTATAGTTTGTTCTAGACACCTTCTCTAGAACCGTATATGGACCTTGCCAACCAATTTGTAATTTATTCTGGCTTCCGGGTAGTAGAAGCAGCACCTTCTCTCCGACTGCCAGTTCCCTGTCCTTTGCCTTCCTATTAAAATATGCTGCATGTTTCTTCCTGGCTTGTTTCAAATTATCATTTGCCAGTTTCCATCCAGCTTTCAAACGAGTGGTCAGTTCGTTCACATATTGATACGATGAGGTAACAGTCTCTTCCGCCTTCTCATCTGTCCAGGTCCTTAATAAAGCTTCTAAAGGACCTTTTATTGGCCTCCCAAATAGCAGAGTTGCGGGAGCCATCCCGGTTGAACTATGTGGTACCTCCCGGTACGCAAACAATGCGGCGGGCAGGAATTGATCCCACAGATCCGGTTTTTCGTGTGCCAGCTTTCTCAGGATAGAAATGAGAGTCCCGTTGAACCTCTCTACCTGGCCGTTCCCTTGTGGATGGTACGGACTACAATGAAAGTGCCTGGCTTGAAATAGCTTAAAAACTTCTTCCGTTAGTTTCCCCTTGAACTGAGATCCATTATCCGTCAAGATTTGATGCGGGAATCCTAATCGGGTAAATATTGTAAGTAGTGCCTCTGCTACATGTTTTGAATCAATTGATGGCAGGGCTACCGCCTCTCCCCACATAGAACAAGTGTCCACCAGAGTAAGGATGTAACTGTTCCTCCTCTTGGTCCGAGTGAGAGGTCCTACAATATCCACTGCAACCCTCTCAAAAGGTGTTCCCACTATGGGCATTTCCCCTAGAGTTGCAGGAGCAGTCCAGTGCTTTGGAGCTACCCTTTGACATTCTGGGCAGGATTTGACATATCTTTTTATATCCTCCGTTATCCCTGGCCAGAAGTAATGACAAGCTATACGCTGTCCTGTGGCGCTGATCCCCATGTGACCACTGAAGGGAATCGCATGCCCGAGTTCCATCACTTTATCTCTATATGAAGTGGGAAGAACCAGCTGGTTGTGACCATTTGTTCCAGTTCCGGCCTTCCTGTATAAGAGTTTGTTCTTCATGAAATATTCCCCCTTGCTCGGAGGTGTGTGGCATTTGGGCAATTTTTTAAAACAGGGCTTGAGTGTCCTATCCTCAGCCTGCGCCTTCCTCATCTCCTCTGGATGAGCATTTATAGGTTCACCTTCTTCCTCCTTCTTCTGTGACCTGGTCTGCACTGTCGCCATGATCACAGGTTTCTCGGGATTCCCCAAGAAGACGTATCTACACCCCAATATCAGAGGGTAGATTGGTTCATCTATCACTGCTGCTCTGATTTCTCCTTCCACATAGCGAGTTTTCACCGTTATCCTTGCGATGGGAAGTGTCATGAGTGGTATGTCCTTAGTCGCCCCTTGTATTTTCACTGTTTCTGTGGTATACTGACTTGGGTCCACTAGGCTAGACTTCACAACTGAATCATAATCCAAAACCTGTATCATAAAGGCACCTTATGGTGACCCCATTACAAATAACATCCTCACAAACTGGGGGGTGATAAGGTTCCTGTTGTCCCTTAGGATTAACCTTTAATCTTTGCGTCCCCGACTTCATTGCAGCAATGTTTGAAGGTTTCCTTCTACAAAATTCGGTGTTATGGTTATCCTTCTTGCACCATTTACACCATCTTTTTCCTTGGTTCAACGGTTTTCTTTCATTGAACTTTTGGTCATTGAACTGTGAGTTTCTGTCGCGATAGTCATTTCTTGGCCGCTCAAAGTTTGTCCTACCTTTATTTCCCTGCTCTCTATTATCAAATTTATTAAATTGCTGTGGAGCTTTAAAATTGTCTATGTGCTTCTTCTTAGCACCACTTACCTCTGCCTGGGCTGCCTGATACCTCTCAGCAACATTTAAAATTTCCCCCAACTTCTCTGCACCTTGTTCCATGAGAAATTTTCTCATGTCTGGAGCCATGGACTCTCTCAATTGCTCAATCATGATCATTTCTTTAAGATCTTGGGTCTTCCCCAGAGCCGTCCATTTCTCCAAATAGGTTTCTAGTCTAGCAGAGAATTGGTGGTATGTCTCCCCAGACAACAGTTTGGCATTTCTAAATTTCTTACGATAAAATTCACCATTCTTCTCGTATCTTAATAACAAAGCCTGCTTTAACATGTCATAATTGTCTTGGTCTTCCCTGTTCATTTTGGCAAATACTTCATAAGAAGTACCTCTCAATCCCTGTGATAGCTTTAAGCTCCACCTCTCTCTCTCTAACCCATATGTAGTAGCTAATAACTCAAAAACGTCCTAGGTACCCCTCTATGTCATCGTCTTTTTCAACAAAATGGTCTAAATGAAACCCCATAGCTGAGTTTGAGGCTCCCAGACTGGGCGTAGCATCTGAGGCAAAAGGGCTGGCACCATTTTCAGGAGCCTGGCCTTGTAATTCCAGCTCCCTTAGTCGTAATTCGTGCTCCCTTTGCAACCTTCTATCTTCTGCCTCCCTTTCGGCAGTCAAACTTTTTTCTTCTGCCTCCCTTTGCTGTCGTTTTTCTTCTGCCTCAATCTGCAGCCTCTTAATTTCTCTATCAGCCTCTAACCTCTTCTCTTCAGCTAACCTCCTTTCTTCCCGTTCAATATATTTATCACATTCAGCCGTTACGTATTGAATTAAAATTTGACCATCCATTCCCATCTCCTTCGCGGTGAGCACAGCAGCTGATCTAAATTTTGCCAGCTCCGCCATACTTTTTAGACAATATAATAATATACAAGCTAAATCTCTAACCAGTAAATACACTAAGTACTTCTTATGACTATAGTCTAACTAATTCTAACTAACCAGTTAACTAATTA
The DNA here is from genome assembly GCA_024509875.1 of Oreohelix idahoensis. Taxonomy (NCBI): domain Eukaryota; kingdom Metazoa; phylum Mollusca; class Gastropoda; order Stylommatophora; family Oreohelicidae; genus Oreohelix; species Oreohelix idahoensis. The sequence continues at coordinate 29,268 of JAMPIV010008087.1, read as the reverse complement.
ATTATTACTGGCTGTGAAGATTCACCAACTTTTATCTGTAGGGACACTTTTAATGTTAAAGGAAATTTACAATTTATTTCCCTACTTTTATTTCTCCCACCAGGAGATCCTAATATTACTGTTGGGCTAATTATCCCTGGACAAGACCCCAATTTATGTAGTGGTGTTGATGTATTGTATGATGTTGATATTACTAAATGTAATTGTATGAGGCCAGCTGTGAAGGCTCCTGAGATAAAATGTAGTTGAGAATTGTCAGAAGGCCTTTCTTGCTACCACTACGACCTCACACTTAATTTTTTTTAATGAATGTGGCTACGTAAAGTGTCTAGGGTTATGATATGTAGTGTGGTGTAATAGGTTATAGATATACCCACAGATATTTAACAAGACTAATAATATTAATAAATATTACAACACACTGAACTAACTCAATAGTGTAAAATTTTTTGATAAAATTATATTACATTTATTTTGTTCTGGATCAATTTTTTAGGTTGACCAGAACTTAAAAGGATTTAGAGATTATGAAAGAAATGCATGGAATATTATATCATAAATGCAATAGTGTACATATATATGTACTATACTAGTTAGTTTTATTAAAATGTTCTAGTAGTCATCTACTTGGGAGGATAGTTACTGTTTGTGCTGTTGGGGTGGCCTCATCACACCTGTCTATATTGACTACAGTGTCCAGAAAATGGTGGGAATTTTTATGGGGTTATTAGTAACTAAAGGGCTTTGGTGAATGTCCAGCAGACCAGAGGCTCACTCATCTTATATTTGTAGCTCTGGTGCTGAAAAACTGATGGTCCCACCTCTCCGTGCTGGCGGGCAATAATGGTGGTCTCTGTCACAAGTACTGCACAGATACACTCGAGTAAAGTCACCAACTGAATAGTCACTGCTTTGTTGACAACAGAAACTCGCAGCTCTGCAATCAAAGTATGGGCCATGTGTCAAAATCTATTCTCTACCCACGTCTGGACACAACACTGACACAACAACCACATCATACAGACAGGTCAGATCTCTCTGACCAAACAGCACATTTACCATGGTGGTTTTACATCAGATAGATCCTCCCAGACTATAGATTCTGAAAAATATTTATTAGTTGTCTGCCCTAAAAGAGGATAGGTAATATGTTTCATTATTCTCAACACTTGATCTGTCTTGCATAATCCTTGCTGGAGTTTATGTACATTGTTGGTCCCTAGACCCTGACTAGGGCGGGGGGTCTAGAGCAAATCCCTACTTGTTTGTAAGGCTAGATTTCGATATGGCAGTATCAAATCACTCGAACATGAAACAATATTCAAAATATATAAGGAAATAATTTCAATCTTACCAGATTATGAATAAATAACACAGCATTGCTAGCAAAACTCAGCTGAGCTGCTGGCTATAGTATGGCGTCCCTAAATTTATTACACTTTCTTTCATATGGAAATCACCACACTTTAAAATCTGTGTCTATCACTGAACAACTATTGAAGAATGGCCCCACTTTCGCGTCTGAGCGCTAATGATATGATTGTCTGTGGCCAATCACTGCCTAGGTTTATTTTAAATTTCAAATTTCCTACCATAAAGTCATTTCAGTCATGCTTCAGTCAAGTATGGATGGTTATCTGTTAGTCTGTCCGTCTCTACTTGTGTTTCTACAAAATGTACTTGATTTTTGAACCAACCTTTCTCTCCCCTCCAAAATTTTGTCGTTAAAAGTTATATTTAGACACAGCTACCACCCAAAACCCTCTCCTCCATACTAAGTAAATTTGAACACCTGCGTTTCGAGGTCGTGTTTTTTTGTGCAATTAGCGACACTTTTAGATTCAATACAGTCTGTCGATGATGTGAACAACACTGTCTTTTGTCATTATCTTCAATATTATCTATCCGTCTGTAAAATTAAGAACATATTAGTTCACTGCTCAGAATAGGCCATCCGGCCAGCTAATTTTTATATTCCTAACATTAATATTAAGAAAAAAGTACTTTTTAAATTTTGTAATATTCCAAACATCTGCGTTTTAGCCGCTGAATTCAAATCAAGGGCTTGGTATTGCAAAAGCGTCCAATAAATGACTGTGGCGTATTATATCTAAGGTCCCTTCTGTCGAGTTGCTTACTTTTTATGTCAACTTGGGAAACGTGACTTTTCTCCGTTCCCCCCCCCCCCCCCCAATTGCGTCTCCTTAGCCTTTCTAGTCTCACGCAATCTTTCCAGTCATATTTTTCCTTTTTTGATCCTCCGTTCCCCTCCTGTCTAGCAAGTCAATTATTATGGAGGATGATGACCCGCGGTCTAGGCGATCATGTACTATTCGCAGCCTACGCATTATGTTTTTATCCTTAAATGTTATCTTTGGAGGGATTTTACCGTTGTATCTCTGTCAATTTCACTACAGTATTCGTACATCAGACCAAGATCTTCAGAAAGGGATTCCGGAGTCTGGCGAGGAATGAACGAGTAGAGTTTGACAGCAAACCATCGGTCCAGGGCATGGAAGCGATTTATGTATGCGGCATTGGCGGTCAAGAGTGTAAGGGCAGCAGGAGGCGACCCATGGCACAGAGGAAGCCCAGAAAGATAAGATGCTACAATTGTGGAGACCTGTCAGGCCACATGGCAGCCAAATGCCCTCAAGGCCCTCTTCCCAAACGATGTTTTAGATGCAAGTCAACTGAACATTTGATAGCCGCCTGTCCCTCAAGGAGCTCTTTCCCGAGACGTACTGCCACAACCAGGTTGCCTTTAGGGCGCAAGCCAAGAGATGGCCACGTCAACTGTCACACTAAGGGCGCCGAGAAAATTGGCCGTCGTCTAGGGGAGGAAACCCGTCCTAAGCAGATAGGAGGGAGTGCAAATCAAGGTTCAGCAGAGGAGACTCATCAAAAAAAGATTGTGGGGAACGTAAGCCACCGTCCACACAAAATGAGTGGAAAACACGTCAAGAGCGATCTCCCTTCAAAGTCGACAGCTGCAAGCACTGACAGGCAGATGTCACGGGCAGGCAGCGACGCGGTACAGGTGAGCGAGTCTTCTAGACCACAGCAACTGACAGCCCGACAACGTACAACTGGGGACATGACGACCAAGAGAGTCCCCAGCCGGGGTTGTACCGAATTACAGAATCTGAGCCCAAAAACATCGCCGCTGAGAAAGAATCAGGCGCAGCACCAACGATCTGATCAGATTACAATTGAAGCGCCAGAGGTAGTGATGTTGTCGGGACGACAACAAAATCAGGAGGGAGATATGTGATGGGGCCGGAAAGACACCCGGCTTCCCCCTTCACGTGGGGCCGGAAAGACACCCGGCTTCCCCCTTCACGTAAAGATGCCCCGGCTTCCCCTTCACGTAAAAGCATATTTATCACCCAGATATTTTCGATGTGCGCGCAACCCACGTGACTGTCAGCCCACGTGACGGCGCGAGCAAGCATTGCTGAGATGTGAAAAGTCTTCAAGAAAATATATTACTTAGGCCATAATAAAGCCTAAAAATAGTTGTGGAGTAGAGTTGTGTGTTATATTGATAGTTTATGGGCCATATCTTGTGTGGTTTCGTTGCCTAATAGAGCAAATATCGCGAGTGTTATTTACGTGGCGCAATTAATACGCGTGGCGCGCGGTAAGTTGAGTGATTAGGCTTAGGGCTTATAAAAGAGATAGCGGGCGGCGAACAGGCCTATTTTGCTAAAGCCGCCCAGACGAGAGAGAAACGAAGTAAGACACCAGACTATCTGTAAATGCCTTTAGCACGTGAGTTAATGTAGTTTAGCATTCGTGTTCTATAAGTCTGAAATTATATTCAGCACGAGTCTGTTTTAATGTGTAGTGAATTAGGTCTAAATAGATAGATAGATGTGAAAGTTTAAGAGCGATTATTTCATTTATCAGAAAGGCAAATATGGTATGAAGCTATTTCACGTGAATTTAGATAATATCACCTGTTAGCAAAAATATCAAGATGGCAGCCGGGAGGCCACGTGGTGATGACTTTAGTTCTAGTTGTTAAAGCATAGTCAAGAATAATTTTATCTTATTCTTTGATATTGTAATTAAGTGTATTTCACGATTATTGATATTTCTACTGTATATCTTTAGTGGGTTACTTTGAGTGAGGTGAGGATATGTATTTAGATTTCGGGAGAGCGCGAGGCCACTCCTTTGTTGAGACATGTGTTTCTCTGGTTGCTCCAGGCGGAGCATGGAAACACCAATGCAGCTGGTGTCCATTACAGGCCCACAAGAAGCATTTCTATGCTATTACGAGGGTTGTTTCTGTAACAATGTGTTTCATGTGATGAGTTCCCAATCTCATCAGGGGTCATATACGACACGCTTGTTGCCAGGCGCACCAGTCGTCATTTACGACATGTTCAGAATGCAGGAATGAATATTGAGATGGAGCAGTTGCGGGGTGGTGGTTTATTCTCATTATTGAGAGTATTTGTTGTACAGATAGTTGAATATTATTTTATGTCCATTTTATTATTATTTAATTTATGGTTATGTGTAGATGGTTTGTGAGCGCACGTGGGCTCTCACTTGGAGATATATATTTCTCTTCTCCGCTCCTGAGGGAGCATGGGGCCTCCGCACCAAGTGTGGTTTGCCTCCGTTATGAAGTATTCATATGCTCGTGCAGTAGTGGTTTCGGTAGCCCATCTGTGTTTCGTTAGCTTACATGGTAAGATTGCCAGCCTCATGCACAACACCATACTAGTCTCATTGACGACATGCATGAGTATGTGTGTGTGATAGTTGAGTGTGCCCTTGCAGTAGTGGTTTCGGTAGCAATCTGTGTTACATGGTGAGATTGCCAGCCTCATGCACAACACCATACTAGTCTCATTGGACGACATGCATGAGTGTGTGTGTGTGTGATAGCTGAGTGTGTGCTCTTGCAGTAGTGGTTTTGGTAGCAACCGATGTTACACGGTGAGATTGCCAGCCTCATGCACAACACCTTACTAGTCACATTGGACGACACGCATGAGTGTGTGCGTGTGTGTGATAGCTGAGGGTGTTCAGGTGGCGTGGAAGGACTATGTTTTGGCAGGTGAGAGTATCGTTATTTCAACTATGATTTTATAACTATTCGTTGCTTTGTTTGCTTCTTCAGATTAGGGATCGAGCACTGTTGGGTGTTTTAGTTTTGCTGGTTTATTTGTTTAATGTTTGTTTTGTTTAATGTTTGTTTCAGTGTGTTCTTAGTCACTGAATGGGTTGTAAAAATAAATACAGCCCCTGCCTCAGAATCAAGAGTTTTATTGTTGTTCGGGTCGGTGCGAGTGTGAAAATAGAGTGATCACATATCACAATATAATCATCATCATCATCTCGCCCACCCTATCACATTAAAATTATGTGAAGCTCCCTGAAATAGAAGCATCATTCTTCTGTTTGTATGTCTGCCAAGAGTAATCTTGAGCAAAGATTGATAACTTTGAAGACTCTCATTTTTATACTCTAAGTTTGGTCATTGTTGGATCACCGCTGCAGATCAGGGGAGACTATCCCGTGACAATAACTGATCACACTGCTTTAGTTCTTATTTTTGATGGTATGGCATGAAGCGCACATGATACAAGTTAACTGTAGTGAGCCTGGAAGTGTGTGTCTATGTCAGTGTGTAGTGATGATCTAATTATCTAAAATGAAGGTCAAGTATCTAACTACTTCCTTACATCATTAGCCATACACGTATTTGAAAGAAAGAATTTAAGATTCAATCAACAATTAATAAAATGCCTTGATAATAAAAAAAGTATTTCACGAATTAGCTATGAAGCTATGTGCAAAAAGCAATTACAAATAATGAAAATGAGAAATTAACAATTTTTCTAAAGTCACCAATCTTGTTTTTCCCTTTTGCGAATTTTTTCAGAACACATTTAGAATGAAGTTCCGTTGCAATTAAATGATGGAACATGCTAATGCTTTGGGAACTTCCACTCAGGCACCGCGAATGTTTGGCAACGTACTGACTTCTGTCGGACGTGTCATTATATTTCCTGGTGGCCAATACGTGATAATTCTTAGGCGTTTCCTATAGCTGCACCCCTCATCCACTAACTTGTATTCCATCTTGTAATTCCACTTCCAAGTGCTTGCTCACAAGGCCAGTGCTCGTCAATCGCTAAAACGTGGGTGGGCTCTCGTAACACTCTTCGGCTCCGTGTTGGATGTCCGGTGATAAGAGAAACCGTGGCTTGTGATTGGTCACCTAATAGAGAATTTATCCATCCCTTCCAAGACTTCGTGGCACTTAGTCTATTGTTTCATTGTCGTATGGCCTACTGGCGGTTTCCTTTAAGCTCTTCCTTCATTGTCTCGCCACATAAAAATCATATAGGTTTCTAAGCGCCATCAAAAATCTACAATCTAGTAACACGCATTCCTCTGCGTATCGCTTTCAAACAAATTCTCGTGTCGCCAATGTTTCAATAGCCAACGGGTGACAATAGGATCTAACGAAGCCAGGTGTTCTGAACGACAACGCTTTGTTAAGGCGTTAGGTTGGAAAATATTAAAGTTACATTTAGGTGTGTTGAAATATTAAAGTTACAATAAAATACAATGCCTGTTTAGGAACGATCACGTTAAAGAATAATGAAAGAGAAAAAATGGGGAGAAATAAAATTAGAACGATGATGACAAAGGTAAAGGACGAACTAAGAATAGGATCAGTTCATCACACCAATGCACCCAATGGGGAGAGCGGACAGTGACGAGACAGCACCTAATTGGCTGGGGGCTGCCCAGCTTGGAGCGGGCAGTAGGGATCCAATGAGATTCTAGAGCCTCTCCCCCTGTCGAAAGTAGTCCCTAGCACCATGCCCTAAGCCAATAGGGCGAGATGCATATAATCGGTAACTGCTACTTCCGTGTTGTGCCGACGCCATAGGGTGAAAATGGAGTGGCTTCTCCAGCGTGCGAACTAGGGTGCAGTTATATAGATATCAAACTGTTGGCCATGCAGCATTTCCCCCCCCCCCCTTACACGTAGCCATTAGGTCCAAATAAACGGTATTAGCCGATACAGTTTTGTACCAGCGACGTCGCAGGTGTTGACAGAATAATGCTGACTCAACATTAGACTGCCTTCGGGACTCCGGATTTATCCTCAGGGTTTACTCCCGAAGCCTTTCCCATAAACGGATATTCCCACAAGGCAGTGAAGGTTTGGAATCAGAGTTTTACCTTCTCCTAGAAAGACTACTAACCAAGGATCAAGAGCCCTGTCTGCCTGAAGCTGCTGGTTTTAAGACACCATTGGCTCGCCTTTGTCCCCTTCTCCTGTCAAGGGAAACAGTTCTTCGGGCTTAAATTAAACGACACGTGAAGGCCAGGAGCTGGACTTGGTTGTCAGAGGCTATTTGAGGCGCGTGTCGTAGAAACATTTATCTACAAGTGGACGCTTATCCCCACTACAACTCCCGGCTATGACAACGTTTGAACCTTCAAGAATAGTTGGTAAATTAATATGTATCTGATGGTGATCTACTAACTGTCCTGCTCTCAGAAACTATGTACTTGAGATTATTTAGCCTCGATTCGCTATTTATCTTCAACCTTGTCGTCTGTTATAGCAGATAGTTCATTAGACACTTTCGTGTTGCCGTGTAGATCACCCTTGTCCTTGCTACATCTCGTCTGCTGAGAATACATGTTCAAATTTTTCCTTCTCTTGGCATAGTGGCACGTGACATCATCGGAATTTTCCCATTTCCCAAAGTTTGCATCCTTCTTGGTAGAAGCTCATAATTTGATCTAATAGTGAAGCTGAGTCTTACAGCTATCATTTACCATATACTGTTCCATATCAAGGGTGCGGTGGTCTTTGCCATGTATTCACTATCGTTAGACAGCAAACCTTAGAAAGTTAAGACAGCAAGAAAGGAAATCGCTCACACCACCTCATGAACCTAGTAAAGGTGAAGTCAAGCATTTTCCTCCCCTATATCAGTATCTGCTACAGAATTAACCTTTAAACATAGATACATCAGCAAACACAAAGCACGAAAAGACAAGCAAGGATTCTACAAACTGAACTTACAAATGTGTGAATACGCCACTTGCATCAGCCATTTTGATCATGGGCTGCATTGTTTTGTAATTTTTTAATGCCTTCATATTAGCTGTCTTTTTCTTATCTCTGCTGGGTTCTCCCGTCTAAACTGTCTTCTTTCCACACAACCAGCCCAAGAACAATTCTTTTAATTTTCTGTCCGACCACCACCACTAACCAAGAATTGCTAACTCGGAGCCACCAAGAAGATGTGCGCACCATTCATATCAGTGTTACGGTAGTTTATTGATATCGTCTGCTATACTTGGCAGTGCGCAATTTTTAGGGTGACAGCATTTAATATAATTTGATGTTAATAACTCACGGTCTGCTGAACGCTATGTACACGATCGAATGATGACGTGTTAGCGTTGATAAGTCACGCACCGTGACTTAGATACGAGACACCTTTTACGTTGACCGTCAAGCTGTGAAGACGTGTCCTACATCCTTCCAGTATTGGGCATTGTATTGCCGCATGTATATATTTACTTCGAAGTAAGGACTCAGGGTCAGTCCAAAGTTATGTGAAAGAGATGAAATGATAAGGTTAGTAGCTAATCGAATTTAAGGAAGGATTATTAACCAGTCCAAAATATTTATACTCGCCAGACTCATACGCTCACTGTCGGCCGTTGGAATCACCAACCGCGCGTGCATATAGCTATGACGCTCTGTCTACATTAATTCATTTATTGGACACGGACTGAGAATATTATATGGATTCAAATGAAATCAATTGCAGATGTATACTTGTAATGAATAATGCTCGTGATGTCTTCGTACGTTATATCGTCAATAAATGTTGGACTCAAATCAAGGACTTACCCACGTTACTTAAGTTGCGGTTGGTTTCTTCAACTTACATTGTTGCTTGTTGTTATACCTGATGAACTCTTTTTCATAAGAAGTTAATACCAAAGATAATGAGGTTCGTACGGAACCAATGTTTCCTGGACATTTATTAATCAATGAGACAATTTATGTTGACCCTCAATTGGATAATGATGACCAAGCAAGGTATACACATTCAACTAAACATAAGAGAGAATGGAACCATACACAAACGTTTAACCACACCACCCGCAGCAACTGGGAACTCAACCGCAGCAATCAGGTAGGCGCTGGAATTCGGTTGGCCAATCCTCAGAAGAGACCCTAACACCATCACCAGGACTGTCATGCATTCAATGTACCCCAGAAGAAAAGCGAAAGAGAGGGCGGCCAAAAGCAACCTAGCGAAGAAATGTGGAAGCAGAGATGCAAAGCGTGAATCAAAGCTGGAGCGCCGCATGAATAATGGCTGCTGACCAAGCAAAGTGGAGTCTGTTTCTGCCCTGCACGACGCTACCAGGCGTGATAGCCACTGATGGCATGGCCTATCAGGGGTCAAGGACTAAAGAAAGAAAAGAAAGATACTAGCTCCCTCTTTGTTTTATCTACTAGTTTCGTTCATGTGTCCCTGATAAAGACATTGTAGTCGTAATTTAGGTCATTTCTCACTGCTCTCTCCTAGTCATCACTTTCCTTCAGCTTCCCCAGAAGCATAGAACTTCAACAATCGTCTGCCGTCTTCCTGCCCTGTGCCATCAACTCAAGGTCATTCTATGTCAATGTCATTCTTTTTTATCAGACCTAAAGGTTTTTTATGTTTGGACATGCGCCCTAATATAACCGACTAGGTTGAACGGGACGCGTCTCGCCAAAACGAGGCATAATTTTTTTTAAAGGTCTTTCTTTGTCTCCTTCATCCCCTTCATGTCTGTCTCCAGTTGTCTTCTCCACGTGCTCCTTGGTTTCCTTCTATCTCTCTTCTCCTGGGGATTTCAGAACAAGGACTACCTGGTAATGCTGTCAATAGATTTCTTCAACGTGTGTCCTATCCTTCTTCCCATCTCTGGTTCCACCGGCACGTGTCTGTTTCTCATCATCAGATCTCCATTAGTGATATAAACCTTGCGGTCGGAATGTAGCCGAATTTAATCCCTTATTCTAGTAAGACTACCATTCTGCATTAGTGTGTACTCCATCGTCCAGCCTCAAATAAATTATCATAATTGCACTCATATTTCTAGCCAATCACCATTGATTCATCACATTTGCTCAGTTTACTCCACAACGTATCACTGCCTGCAACACTCGTACCTCCAATCGCCAAACTCCCCCCCCCCCCTCATTACCTCCAAGTCTACTCATTTATTAAACAAATCACCATACCCCCCCCCCTACTCCCACTCAACCACAAACGATTATGATAGCTTCCCAGTTTGCTCCCCTCGTTCATTCCCTCCCACTCCACTCATTCTTAAAAATAACCGCTCATCCTTGTAGTAAAATAAAACTGTGTGACACTCCGCTCAAATTTCCCCACCCCCCACCCCCTTTTAAAAATAACTAATGCATCCTTAGAATCTATAAATAACTACAGTGTTTGAATCGGTCTCCACGTAACTAAGTAACGAAGATTTAAATTTCTTTTGACGACGAGCGCAAAATAAGCTACCCGTCCCCTTTAAACCCCGCACACAGTCTACCCTTACCAATATTTAGAAAGAACGTTAGCAGAGTTTGGCAGCGAGCCACTTGATACCTCGCCTTGTAAAAAGGGGAGAGAAGGGGTGGAGTAAAGTGAAACTGAAACAAGATCTGTAAGGGGCGGAAAAGGGGAAAAGAAAACTTAGATAATATATTCTATCAGAAATAAAGAGAGTAAATAAAAAGGATGTTTTGAATTGTAGCAATGATATTGTTAAATATAATCCCATACAATTACCCTATAATAAATTATCTTGTCTTAGAAGAATGTATTTTAGTTTGGAATAACTAAGAAAAAAAATCAAAGATGAAAACGTAGATACAAAAGTAAATAAAACCTATCTACGAAGATAGAGGACAGATGTAGGGTTAATAATCACTTTCAATATTAATAATCGACCAGCAATAAACATAAAAAAGAGAAAATATAGTAGTAAATAAAAGTTTTGAGACAATAGACAAGCCAACATCACTTGCGATCTGCTTGATAAAATACTCTGTTTAGTTGTTTAACTCATACTGGCTACTTTCAGTTGTTGAATCATGCTTTATTTGCTAAATGATGTGAATGTCCACCAGTGGATAAATGTAGATGTTGGGACTGGTGTAGCAAAGTGTAACGATTGTCAACTCATCAAACCCAGCACAGTTTTGGTCATACAGGTCATCTTGTCCTGGAACGTGATGAGGCTCCGACAAGAATGTGAGTGTAAACAATGAGTGTGTATCTGAATGTCAGTACGCGAATGGTAGAATGATTCGATAGAGTTGACAGGTTGGTAGTACATCACTCATACTCACACTGTTCGAATTCAAGAAGTACTGGAACTACGGTGGTCTTTTTATAACATTTAATGGGACGCACACTTGGACAGTACGTGTATGGTTACAGGAACAAATGTCGACATAGACAGCATAATGTTGATCACAGGAATATCATCTTAAGTTAGCATTCATGCTTGGCAAATATCATAATGGAGCATTCGTAAATAAGCATTCAGCGTTCCATCATGTAAATCATCTGGCTTTACTGACTGGGCACGTCAGACCATAACCAATACATAGGAAGGCTCCTAAACCTAACCTCGTCTAGCGAATATTCCTTCACGTAAAGTTCAATATATATATATGTCATAATATAGGAATCCCAGACATGGGTTCTCACATGTAGCAGTGATCTCTTGGTTCATCGAGCGATAGTACAGGCATCCCTTTCTCTCACTCGATAAATACAAAGTATATGAATTTCAACATGGCTGTTCTCTCTCTCGTGAGCTTCACTCACTATAGAATATAGACCAAAATTAGTCATTCATTAAATGTCCTCATTTCTTCATAGGTTCTCTCATAGAGGTAATTGAATAATATCATACAATCCAGTGCTGATACATAGGAATGTCTTCTTCCTTTGAATGGATATTCTTTTTAAAAAGTACCACTGTGCATCTGCTTATCAACAACGATGGCGAAGCCCAAGTTCATAATAAATTGTGGTTTTACCTTTTTATGCGAAATATAACTTTGCCATTCCTTGGCAAAAGAGAATAAACACTGGGGTAAAGTACATACAACATGTCTAAATGATTATCACTTTTCCCCCATCCATATATAGATCACTATTTCGGCAAAAAGCCTGCTACAACAAAACTCGGCATCCTCACAGGATGACAGCCATGGATCACACCCTTTGCTAGCGATACTTCCGCTGCATAGCCTTTGACCTTTTCTAGCGACAACCAAATTAGTTCGACTTAGAAATGCAAAGATATCCATATATAAGACAGACTCGTCCTACTCATACAAACACTACGTATAAAGTCAGGCCATAGATATACTGAAGCAAGAACAATCTATTCCTACCCAGCCAAAGAATAAATCACAGTAGGCCTAGAGTCGTCTGCGGAGTCCGATCGAAGATGACGGACTATTTTCAAGGGAAGCAACCCAAAAATGACTTCTCCTTAAGCACTTAAAAAAGGAAATACTTTGCTTCCAAAATATTTGCGAACATAATAAGAATATAAATGTATTATATTGCAAGATAGTAAAAATTGCCCTTTACACTGCTCAATTTGGATTGCGTGAGAAAAGTTGAATTTCTCTACACGCGATTTGATTGGCTGGGGGGGGGGGGGGGGGGGGGGGGGAGGTTTGTAGGAAAAGCTAGGGCATATAAAATGTAACTTCAAGTTAGTATTGGACGGCCTTTTTAAAAATTGAGAGAACAAAGGACACATTGAGAGCAGCGGTAAAGCATCATAGTGACCAAATGCCTTTGCTGTTCTGGACGTTAGGATGGAATTAACTACACCATTGATTCCTAGTCAAAACTGTGTATACTATTGTGTAATATTCATTGTTTGGGTAAGAGAGAGAAAACTTTATTTGTAATTTTTATTGTTAATTAATAAACATGAAGGCCACAAAGTGTGTGCCGCCAAAATTGATGTGGACATTTGCCCATTTGAAAGGTTACGGACGCCACACAGTAGTAGCATGTATGTTAGAAGCAGTGTTGTTATGACATGAAAAACCTACGTAGGTGCCAAAATGCAGTTTTATATATGGTGCCTAGGGCAGTTTTATGGGATACAGGAAATTAAATATGTAAAATTATGTTCGGCAATTGGCCTTACAAAGGATACGACTGTAAGTAAAGAGAAATATCACTTATGGTGGTTGGGGGAATGCCACAGTGTTCAAAATAGCCTGTTACAAAGTGCATGCAATAGTCTGTTTGAAAGAAAAGAAAAAAAATGAACGGTCACTGGACTCCTGCACCTTCAACCTACCTGTTTTTAGGGAAGGCCAATCACTACTACTTGATAGATAGTGAAACACTTATTGAGAAGAAAAGAATGTTAGTTAAAAAAACACAGAACTGAGACTGTGGAAATAGTAAACTAAGGTTTATGGGGTCAATGTTTCAGCCCACGTGTATGACTCAGTTGATCATAATTTGTATTTTGTTTGTGGCATGGAGAATATAGTTTTAGAACAGTGATATAGGGAAGGCAATTTCGCTCTTGTTTCAGCAGGAACTATATCACTACATACCAATAGAGTTCCAATGAGACCCTGGAGTGAAAACAGTATAGGTTGAGTGGGTGCTCGTCAATTAGAATGCAGCTACCCTCGTAACTTCTTCCAGTCCAGAACTAAGTGGTGAACCTAAACTGTATGAAAAGCTGGAGCCTGCTACAATGTATACATGTATACAAAACATATTTTTAAGATTTACGTATTAATTTCAGGGGCACTTGACAGTTACTTACTTACTTACTTAGTTGTTCCCCTTCTACCGTGAGGTGTAGAGGTTTGGAAGAGAGAGCGCCAGACTATCCTATCGGCTGTCTTCCTCCTGGCCTGGTTCCATTCTAGTCCTCGGTCCTTCCAAGATTGTCTAATGTTGTCCTCCCAGCGGACTCTGGGTCGTCCTGGGGGTCTGGATCCCTGGCTCTTTGTTTCCCATGCTTGTCGTGGTAGCCGATCTTCTCCCATTCTGCAGACATGGCCAAACCATCTTAGTTGGGAACTGTTCTACTTGGGTCTGCAGGGGGTAGGATTTAAGGCCTTGACGTATCGTCTGGTTGCGTACCATGTCTCTTCTTGTTACTTCAACCACCTTCCTCAGATACCTCATTTCTGAGGTTTGGATCTGGCTTTTTATGGGTTGTGGTAATAGCCCATGACTCGCATCCATATGTCAAGACTGGGACATAGGTGGAGCGGTATACAGCCATCTTCGTTTTCTTACCAACCTCTCTCTTGCTGAGGAATCCTCGATTTATGGCCTGAAAAAGTCTCCCAGCTGCTGCTTTTCGAGTGGCCAACTCTTCTTTGATGCCTCCCTTTCGGTCTATAATAGCTCCGAGGTATTTAAAGTGGTTCGACCTGCTCCAGGACCTGTTCTACCTGCCTTAATCTGATGTTTTCTTTCTTCTCGTGATATCACCATGGATTTTTGTTTTAGAGCTGCTTATGGACCATCCCTCTCTTCTCCAGCTCTTCCTTCCAGACTTGCAGGTTGGATTGGAGATGTGCCTCTGATTTAGCAATCAGGGCAACATCATCAGCAAATGCCAGCTCTGAAATATAGACCTGTCTCATCTTCCAGTACCCCACTGAATACTTTCTTGTTCTCTCCTTACATGCCTTGATGACATCGTCCATAAGGAGTATGAAGAGGTAAGGTGATAGGATATCACCTTGTCTTACACCAGTGGTGGTCCTGAACTCTTCCGACTTATGGTTTGCTGTCCTCACATAATTTCTGCAAGACTTGTAGAAGCTCTGTATAGCATGAATCAGAGGTGCTGGAATATTCTTCCTTGCCAAACAGTCCCAAAGTTTGCTCCAGGGGACCCTGTCAAACGCCTTTTTTTTCCAGATCTATGAAACAAAGATGGATCTCACTCTTATACTCAAGGGCCTTTTTCACTCAGCTGTCTGAGTGTGAAGATTAGGTCTTGAGTACTTCGGTTTGCTCGGAATCCGCACTGGACCTCATCCAATTGTGGCTCAGCTAGGCGTCGGAGTCTCTGCTCTAGGATTCTAGAGTAGATTTTACCAGGGACACTGAGAAGGGATATGCCTCTATGGTTTCCACACTGTCGATTGTCACCCTTTTTGAAAATTGGTGTTATGATGGCAATCTCCCAATCCTTTGGTATGGTCTTGTTGTACCACGCTGCCTGTAAAACCCTTAAGAGTAATAGGTCGCCTGATGCTCCCATAAACTTAACCATTTCTGGTGTTATACCATCATGCCCTGCTGCTTTGCCCATCTTGATTTTCTCCAGTGCTGCCTTCAGTTCTTCCATCTTTATGTCATCTTCACCATCATTGGTTTTCTCTTCTGTGCTAGTGTTTATCATTTCTGATGCTTCACCATGCTCACCATCCATGAGTTCTGAGAAATATTCTTTCCATCTTCCCATTACTTCCTTCGGGGCAGTAAGCAATTTGCCTTGCTTGTCCTTTATAAGTTCATGTAGTCAATTCAAAAATAAACAGAACAGCCACAACTTATGATTTTAAATTCTGAGCATGATTTAAACAACAAACCTTCACATATTGGTATAGAGTTCAAAATAGGTTTCAAACCCGACCTGTGAGAGAACTTGTTGTTTTCAGTGACTTTTGTTTTGGTGAACTTTATGGACAAAGATCCAACATTATTTAATTATAGACTGTAACCAACAAGTTGTTTGTTTTGATTTAAAATTCCTGGCCAAAAGAGTTTGAGGTCAGGAATAATAAATTATTGTATATATAAACATATCCCTATATACATAACCCAACTTTTTTATCCAGTCTTGCTTCTTTTTAATATTATTGATGTTGCATTTCTGTTTGATCATTTTGTTCAGTCAAACCTTCTTACACAACTATCCCCTAGACACACCTCAGACAGGTACAACATCACAGAGCTAATTTTTACACAAGTGAGATCATAGTTTTGAGGTGGCGGATTTAGGGACCCTGAGATACTATTAGAACTCAGGGAACTCATACACAGCTCTGCTCACATCCCCACCGTACTCACCACCACCATCCATTACATTTTTCCATAGCTTCAAATAACCTTGACCACCACACCATTCACTTCAAGGTCATCATCCTAATTCAGCTCTCCACATCCCAACTCTTAACAAATCAACTTACTCAGTCTTCTACTCACTTCCAACCATCCCATTTACCACTGTTTGCCCCATGGAGTTCCACCAGAGTCTCTGAGGAGACAAAGAAAGAATGGGCCCACTGCTCCATCAAGCAATTTGTAATGTTAATGTTAAATGTTAATGATAAATGTTAATGATAAATGTTAATGATAAATGTTAATGTTAAATGTTAATGATAAATGGTAATGTTAAATGTTAATGATAAATGTTAATGTTAATGTTAAATATTAATGTTAAATATTAATGTTAAATGTTAATGTTAAATGATAAATGTTAAAGTTAAATGTTATTGTTAATGTTAAATGTTAAATGTTAAATGTTAATTTCAATGTTAATGTTAATCAGAATCGACGTCATTGCACTCTAATATAAGACTGTGTATGGGACTTGCAACCTCACCATGTAAAACAAACTACTGCCCAAATTACTACTACAAGAGTGCAGGGTCTTGGGCATAGGCTTCCTGCAAGGGAGCCAGCTCTGATGGTGGCTTATAGGAAAAGAGGAGGACTGCAGTTAAACTGTGGTAAATGGTGGATTGGTAGAGAAAATAAAGATATTAAGTTTTACTAGGACAACAGACAAGAAAAAAACCTACATTATGACCACAAGGCCTTTGTCAGGGACAGACAAACAAAAACAGAAAGGAAAGTGGTGGTTTCTTAATGCATTGTACAAGGAAAAGGAAAACCAAAGATCGAACATCCCCCCCTCCCACATCTTCAAATATACTCCTGATGACATTTCTAGCCACTATACTATTCACTCTTCAACACATTCCTCCCCCTTCCCCTTTCCATTATCCGGCACATAAAAAAAGACCAGCATGCATTGCCATGGCAGAGCCTGTTTTTTTTTATCATCACCATCCTTCAGCTTCCCAAGGAGCTTAGGCCTGGTTCCGTGCTATCAGGTCAAGGTCTTTCCTTCTCTTCTTCATTCCTTTCATGTCTGTTTCTAGTTTTCTTATCCACGTATTCTTTTGTCTTTCTCTACCTCTTTTACCCTCAACAAGGACTTGCCTGGTAATGATTTCTACCTCTTTTACCCTCAACAAGGACTTGCCTGGTAATGATTTCCACAGGTTTCCTCAGTGTGTGTCCTATCCATCTCTAGCATCTTCTTCAGAGGCTGTTTATAGCGAAGATAAAATAGTTTGGTTTTGTTTGGTTTTAAAGATCATCTTTATTGCACATGCACAACTCCATCAGTGCTTCAATCTAACTCCATCAGTGCTTCAATCTAACTCCATCAGTGCTTCAATCTAACTCCATCAGTGCTTCAATCTAACTCCATCAGTGCTTCAATCTAACTCCATCAGTGCTTCAATCTAACTCCATCCGTGCTTCAATCTAACTCCATCAGTGCTTCAATCTCCTCCTTTAGATCTCACAAGGAAGATCTCAGTACAAAGCAGGAACTATGTAGCACAGTCTAGGATGCCAGTGTGTGTACACAGGAATCACACATTCTATAAATATTTTTGTGGTGGGTAGGTGTCCTAACTTTACTTATTTTGCCAGGGTAACAACCTTTAGGCATACTCTTTACTATTTCCAGTTGCCAAGGGATTTGTAATGTGCGCAGCATGCACATGGAACCTCCTATTTTTTTGCACTTATCCGAGAAGGCTAGGGATCCAAACTCTCTACCCAGGAGATTAGGGGGGCCTGTGACATCATTAAGAACCACTAGTTCTGAAAAAAATTTCCATCAATTATATACCCTACACTGGGAGCGAACTCTGGAGCTTTAGAATTAGAGGTGAACGCCATACCTCTGAGCTACTCCAACCCCCAAAGATAAAATAAACACTTCTCACTTGTTATCAGCTACTGTTACTTGTTTGAATACACTAAAACTGACAGTCATCAAGTGTTATGTATACTCTTTGTTACTGTACACAAAGAACAAGTATTTAAAAGAAAGAGCCGCGGCTCCTAAAATGTGGATATATAGGAGAATAGGGAACAATCTTTAGAATGAGAAAAAAATTGTCTAAGGGTGATAATCCAAAGAATTCTAAACACTTGTTCAAGGGAAGTAACAATAATTAAACCCAACAATCCTACACTGCTCCCTCGGGCGAGTCACACAAGGCGACTAATGTGTGGTTGTGCATAAGGCTGTCAGCGTCATCATTAATACAAACTGCTACAGA
Organism: Oreohelix idahoensis; assembly: GCA_024509875.1. Taxonomy (NCBI): domain Eukaryota; kingdom Metazoa; phylum Mollusca; class Gastropoda; order Stylommatophora; family Oreohelicidae; genus Oreohelix; species Oreohelix idahoensis. The sequence goes on along the minus strand of JAMPIV010008087.1, from coordinate 10,799 downwards.
CACCATCACAGTAACAGTATGTGAATGTTTCATACAGGCGTCCTGCCAGGGGATCGGCTCCAGTGGTGGTCTATGTTGTATAATATGCAAAACAGAAGATAATAGTGATAAATTTAACACATGTAACATACACTTTCCCAAAAATTTAATGTTTTTAAAAGTAACAAAAACATACACAAAAACATTTAACAAAACATAACAAAAACCGAAATTAAGGAAAGTTGAGACATCTTTATTGACAAGAAAAATGTGGCAGTCATAATAAAGTACCATATAAAGAAAAAAATTTATGATGCAGACCAGAATAAACAAGATTCAAACAGTAAAAAGGAACAATCTGATAACAGAAAAATGTGAGCAACAAAATTATGGAGAAAGAAATCACAAATGAAGAAGTAAAGGACAAAAATGAAAAGTATTGGATTGAAGAAAGAAAGAAATAAACATGATACACAGACCATCACTAACATCGAGACAATCCACATTCCAGATACAAGGTTTTTTAATATTTGGACATGTGCCCTAATATAACCAATGGAGTTTTTGTATAGGTTAAACGGAATGTCATGTGAAATCAAGGCAAAGCTCATATTAATTTGGCAAAATTTACTGTAACATTTTTGCAACCTACAATTTGTTTTTTTACACTTAGGTGTTTTACCTCATTTTGGCGAGATAAGCTCTGTTCTTCTTCTTCTTCTTCTTCCTCGTTCGCCTTCAGACTTCCACATTTATGACTCTAATAAAGGCAGCAGTCAACTCAAGGTTCCCGACATCTCCAAACAGTTTTTCGTTGACAGAAGTGGGTTGTTGCCATATGCTACCCCGTTCATTACTGTAGGTTGGGCAGTACTGCAGCAGGTGTTCGACTGTCATCGGGCTGGTACCGCAGGTGCAGAGATCTGTTGCACCAATTTTGTATTTGTGGTACAGATGGTATCTCAATCTGTTGTGCCCAGTGCGCAGTCGAAAAATGATGACCTGTTCTTTTCTGGATAGTTGATGATATGCGTCATTTTTCAAATGTCCCGGGTGCTCTCTTTCCCATTTGGACTTGAATGTAGCCTTTATAGTGGTCTTTGCCGTTGCGTAAGTTGTCTCTATATCATTTTGCTGTAAGGCACCTCCTTCTTTAGCAAGTCTATCTGCCTCTTCATTTCCTGGTATGTTGCAATGGGCTGGTATCCACTGGATAGTGCACTTCTTGAAGCATTCGGCCAGTCTTTCAAGGGAGCTTATCAGATCTTTCAATCCTTTAGTTTGGTGGCTCTTCAGCGCTGATATTATTGAGAGGGCATCTGAAAAGATTACTATCTGTTTTTTCTGCCTGTGCTTTGCATTCAATAAGAGTTTCAGCTGCCTGTTTCAGGGCTTCTGCTTCAGCACAGAAGTTGTTGCAGTATTTTCCAGTGGCAATTGCCATAGAGTGAATTCTATTCTTTAATTTTATGAGGATGCCGGCACCCCCATTTTCAACTGCATTTGTTGCCGAACCATCAGTATATGCATGTGTCCAAAGCTTCGCTGGAAATCTTTGGTCAATATACTTGGTTGCTATACACTTTCTTTGTGTTTCTGTCTGTGTTCCCTTACCTTCAATGCCTGGAATATCAGATTTTAACTCAGGAAAGCATCTTATTTCCACAGTGGGATAGTTGAGCTTGTTGGGATTTTCTTTGCAACTGAGCTAGCTAGTATGGTATTATTGTTAATTTTTTCTTTTGCTTGGGCGACAAAGTTAGTTCGCTTGAGCCTGCCTCTTCTTAGCCTATTCATTCTTTGGTACATGGGGTGTCCTTCGAGCCTCTTAAATTTTTCAAGACTCTGCTGTCACATCTATCCTCCATTGACTGTAGCCCTGTGATGTTTTCCATATGGTTGATTTGTGTAGACTTTAGGGCCCCTGTTATAATACGTGCTGCTTGGTTTTGGAGTCTGTTTACTCTGTCAAAATTTGACTTTGCTGCCGTCGACCAAGCTGTGATGCCATATTCCATAGCAGGTCTGACTCTGCCTGTGTACAGCTTTTTGAGGATATTCTCATCAGCACCCCATGTGGTACCTGCTAACTTTTTCATGATGGCCATGCGAAGTTTTGCCCTTAGCTGTATTTTGTTAATCTGTGATTTCCATGTCATTCGGCGGTCTAGTGTGATTCCTAAGTATGTTGGTGTTTCATCTCCTCGTACTGCCTGTCCATTTAATTGCAGCTTTGCTTGCTGTGGTTTATTTGACAAGGTAAAAATAGTGTGTGTAGTTTTTTTGTTCATTTATTTTGAGCAACCACTTTTTGGACCAACTTTCAAGGGCTAGCAGTGAATCCTGCATGCGCACTCTTGCTGTGGAGATGTATTGTTCTGAAGTCCACATGGCCAGGTCATCAGCGTAGAGGGAGTTGTGGACATTCTTGTGGATGTTTTCTGTTATATCATTTATATATATGAGGAAGAGTGTTGGGGAAAGGACCCCACCCTGTGGAACTCCATGTTCCATTGTAGTCTTTTTGCTTAACTGCCCGTGCACCTGCACTCTAGCTGTTCTGTTTGTTAGATAGTTGCTGATCCAGTTATACATTCTTCCACAGACTCCATATTTAAGCATTTTAACTCTTAGCCCATCTTTCCAAACTTTATCAAATGCTTTCTCCATATCTACCCAGACTGCTAAAGTGTGCTTTCTTTCTTGGAAAGCATCTTCGATTTCCTGTGCAATGTAGACACAGTATCTTTTGGTTATATTAGGGCGCATGTCCAAATATAACAGATCTTGTGGTTTGATGTTATAATATTCGCCAAAAAGTTTTCAACATTTTAATATACATATCTGACCACTTCAGTGGTAGAGTGCTAGCATCACTTGCTGCTTAAGGCAAAGGGGCTAGGTTCAAAACCAGGCTGCGTTACGCTCCAGTATATCCAGCGGTAAAAATGAGTACCTGACTTTGCTCTGACTTGGGAAAGGCAATGGCAGCAAGGAAGGAGACTGGTCACCCCACTTCATAAAGCTGAGACCTCTTATTGGTGAAGTCTCTACCGCTATACTCCGCTACGACCATGTGGGGAGGATAAAGAGGCAGTAGAACATGCACTCCATGAGAGAAGCGAGGTAACAGCAAGGCCTTCTCTGGCACAGTTGAGGGAGATACGGTATGGTGATGAGAAGTCTGAGATGGACTGCCAGTTGAGGGAGATACGGTATGGTGATGAGAAGTCTGAGATGGACTGCCAGTTGAGGGAGATACGGTATGGTGATGAGAAGTCTGAGATGGACTGCCAGTTGAGGGAGATACGGTATGGTGATGAGAAGTCTGAGATGGACTGCCAGTTGAGGGAGATACGGTATGGTGATTTTTTTTTTTTTTTTTTTCGTACGCCTGCTAATACTCGAGGCGAAATCTCAGGTTATTATTAATGTCTAACCTGACATTGATTTTACGTGAGTATCCCTTTTTTTCTTGTACAGAGACAGGTGTCCCTCGCCATTCAGGCAGATACTCGCCGATTTCGGAGGTAAAGGGTATGGTGATGAGAAGTCTGAGATGGACTGCCAGATTTATAACAGATATAGATGTGGGTATTTGAGAGCAAACGATGCAGAAGAAGAAGAAGACGCTGCTACGGTAGTATCTGCTATGTGATGACCTTCACCTTTTATATACACATCTACATAAAGTGTCTTCTACGCAAAATACACAAAACTCCTCTTTTCAGTGTTTGTAAACAGTGCACCGGCAAGGATTTCCCTCCAATGGTGTAAGGGGAATAATCCAAATAATTATGGTCAAGGGAAGAAATAATAATTAAGCAATTAAAAGTACAGATACACTGGTTTGCCAGAGGTGGGCTGTCGTAGTTTGGAATGTTGATGAAGAATAATACATTGTTGACTCCTTGCTGGATTTAGTGCATGTGTATGATGCATCAGGAACCGGATTATATTTCAGCAACTTTTAATCACCTTTATATACAAATCTACATGAAATGTGTTCAGCGCAAAACACACAAAATTCACCTTTAAGTAAGTCAAATTACCAGCTATGAGCTCACTCAATGTGTTAAGGGGAATAATCCAAAGAATTCTAAACACTTGTTCAAGGGAATTAACAATAATTAAACCCAACCATGCTTTACTAGCCGGCAGAACTCGTTATCAGATCTCAAATATCGCTGTCCACGTCAAACAAACGTCGCTAGGCCTCCTAGCGCTGTTAGAGCTACAACCACACACACAACAATTGTGATGACAAGCTTTGAATTGGTCAGAATGTATCGTGGAGACTTCCTGAACGTCTGAAACAGAAAAATAATAAGTTATGTCCCATGTTGTAACCTGAAAATAGTACTTCAACTCGAATGTTATATTTAGCTTTCTCTAAATAATTTACCTCAGCGTTATCTTTATAACCTCATCGTCATTTTCCTTTCCGCTCCCTATGGACGCATTACTTCAGCGTTATCTTTATAACCTCATGGACGATTACTTCAGCTAGCCACCTTTGCAGGAAGTTTGCACAAAAAGCTAGCCACCTTTGCAGGAAGTTTGCACAAAACATTCACATGCTATTGCAGGCGTGGTGTCTGTAGCAATTTCTTTTATATGCTGAGGTTGCCACCCTCAGCACAAACTCTCTCTTTCTCTTTCACTCTCTCCCACACGCTCTAACTGTCGTTCACACTATCTCTCACTCAAGCTCACATTCACACACACTCTCATTCTTTCAGACACTCTCTTTAGTTCTCTGACACACACCGACGTACTCTCTCTCTCTCACCCTCTCAAACTCTGACACTCTTTCTCACTATCTTTTACCCTATCTCACACTCTCCAACTCTCACAAACATTCACTATCTTTCATACTCTGTCACTCATTCTCTCCCTCCTTAGTTGCGCCTCTTATGACATGCTAGGTAGTGTACAGGGTTACTGCTCTTTGCTCCCGTTTAGGTCCTTGTTAAAACATGGACAACTAAACTGACACCCCCCCCCCCCCCCCCCCCCCCCCCCCCCACCCCAGATTAAAACCTTTCATAAATAGAACAGAAGAACTGGAATGGTAGGAGGAGATGACAGAGGTAAACACAAAAGGAAAACCGAGATGTGTGAGTACAGTGGTACATTATAATAGACAGAAACAGATATGTGGTGAGCACTTGAAGGACAGACAAAAAATTAGACATACAGACAGACAGCAAAAAAGAAAGAAAGAAAGAAACTTGCTAACAGAAAAATAAGGCAGTTGGGGATTTAAACCACGAACCATCCAAAAAGGTGCCATTGCGCTGCTGCAATAGTGAACCATGATAAGACGTGACCACCTAAAAGTACTTCACCAGAAGGACCTGGAATGACCTAGACTTTTATAGACTCAAATCAACTTCACAAATTTTCTATAAATAAATAAAGGCCAAATATAAAGGCTGTAAATGTCCACCTCCCTTGTTTACGAGTGCCTGGCATATACTTTTTGCCCCCATTTATTATTGTTTATTACCTACCAGCCTTGTGTTTCCCTCTATGCTGCTTTCTGTGTTGACACAAGCTTTGACGCATGCGTTAATACTAAACAAAATTATTCTTTATTAGCCCAGTCTGTCTACAATCTACTAGGTACAATATTGTGTCTTTTTTTTTTTGGCCTATATTTATTTACAGAAAAGTTATGGAGCTGACAAAGTCTATAAAAGACTGGATAGTTCCAGGTCATATTTGTTGTCTAGTGCAGGGGTTCTTAACCTTCTTATGCTCATGGACTCCCTTCTGAACCTCATGTACCTCTGTGCCCCCCCCCCCTCCCCCCCCCCAACCATAGTTGCTGTTAGCATCTAAAAAGGTACTTTACCATCTTACTGTGGCCCCCTAGAAATAACCGTACGGCACTCTGGGAGCCCATATGGCTCACGTTGAGAACTACTGGTCTGCCTTGTTTCTGTCTTTCATATAGTGCCTTCCACATAGGTATTTCTGTTTATTATTACTTATGACAAGATCATCAATGTGGAACTGAAGTAAAGAATCAGATAAATGCCAGAGGAACAAGAGATGAGAAGAACTTGCTGGCAATGGATAGCACACACACTGAAGAAACCTGTTGATAGCATTACAAGGCAGTCCTTGTTCTGGAATCTTCATGGTTAAAGAAGAATAGGGAGACTGAAAACCTTATCATGGAGAAGGGAACTGGAGACATACATGAAAAGAGTAAAAATAAGACAAAGATCTTTAATGGATGGCATGAGTTTGTAGATGGCCTATGCTCCCTGGGGAGGTGAATGATGTTGATGATGATGACGATGATGATGATGATGATGATGACGATGATGACAATGATGATGAACTGACAGAAAATTTTGTGAAAAAAACAAGACAAGACAAAAAAGTTAAACACTTAATGTAAGTACAGGTCCCTACCCATTAATCTGAAATCTTGGGGACAGCCCAATTTTGGAAATTAGATTTTTTGGCTTCCAGATGTCGCCCAAACTACGTACAAAACTAACCCACAGTTAGTTAAAAAATCGCCCAAACTACGTACAAAAGTAACCCACAGTTAGTTAAAAAATAGCCCAAAGTAACTCAAAAGTCAGCCCAGAAAATGTTTGATTTTCAGAATATTTCAGTTTTCGGGTGTTCGGATTCAAGGATACGGACGTGTAGCCTGGTCCTGGACTTTATTTTGTTAAGTTTATTTATTTTGTTACGTTTATTTACTATGCTTAGTTTATTTATTTTGTCTAGTTTATTTTTTTAAGTTTATTTTTTTTTAAGTTTATTTATTATGCTTTTATTTTGTTAAGTTTATTTATTTTGTTAAGTTTATTTATTGTTAAGTTTATTTTTTAAAGTTTATTTATTATGCTTTTATTTTGTTTAGTTTATTCATGTCTTTACGTCTAAACCCTGTAACACATAATAATTTGTCTGTTTTACTGCCTACAATATAATGGGATCCCAGAAACAGGTCAGCTAATGGGATCCCAGAAACAGGTCAGCTAATGGGGGCCCAGAAACAGGTCAGCTAATGGGGGCCCCTCGTAAATCTGCTACTTCTTCTTATTTTCCTTTTTGCTCCTAATAGAGTATGGAGCTACCACTGTAGCTGGGCCCCCTCACAGACAACCTGCGTTAAAGCATTCACGTACTGTTGTCACCGTAGTTTATGTAGCAATGTACATACCGAGGTTGCCAGTCACATCCGCAGCCACTCAGTCAACACCGCATAAGCAGTCTACTGTGCCCAACTTCTACCCAACAGGGAGGTAAATCCACTACTTACATTTACACGCTACTTACTTTGTTGTACAAGTATCCTTCATCGACAACCTGACGTGGGGGACCAGGAACTAACGACGTCATGTTTGCTTCTGTCAGGGAAGGTCTGTTTGAGATTCGCCATAACGCAAAGTCTTTGTCTTCATCAGGACTTATGTCGCACAACTGTAGATATTTCCCTGGCACATAACTTACAGGGGTCGAGCACTCCGATAACAATTCTATCTCATCATATTCTAGATTAAGTCCCTTTAAGTATGACTCAGTATCCAGCTGAGATAAACTCTCTATGGATTGTTGTTTGTGTGAATCAATGTCTATATTATATGTTTGTTGTGGTCTCTTTACGCCAGCATAATTATGAGAGAAACTGTGGTCCATGGCTGCTCTGTTTTGTTGACAAGCTGGTGGTTGACGTTTTGTGTGGTCACTCAAGCTTAGCTAGGTGACGTGAGCAGGCACTGTCGACAGACGGCTGTGAAATCAAAGAGGTGATACGTTGGTCACAAAAAGTGTGTGTGTGTGTGCGTGCGTGTGTGTGTAAAAAAAAAATACGTAAAGACGTTAGGCATACTCATGTGTACGAGACATTTTTACTCATGTAAAAATATATGTGAGCGCGTGCAACATAGTGGAGCATAACAGATAGAATGAACATTCAAGAAAAACAGCTTGAATAATAACATAAAGGTGACCGTTTCCGGAAGAAGAAATAAACAGCTGGGAAGTGGGGGGGCCGCGCTGGACCTGAAAGGAGTGTATACATTACTTTAGAGAGAGAGAGAGAGAGAGAGAGAGAGAGAGAGAGAGAGAGAGACAGAGACAGAGACAGAGACAGAGACAGACAGACAAACAGACAGAAAGACAGACAGACAGACAGAAGGTGCGGACGGTGACTGTGTTTATCAGCAGGTAAAACCCAAATGTGTCAGTATGTGTGTGTGTGTGTGTATTTTCAGGCAATATGAAACGAAAACAGAATGTGTGTGGGTATTAACAGACAGTAAAAAACTAAACGAGAAAATGTGTGTGCATTATCACACTGTACAAAACTATTACAGAAAATATGTGGGTATTATCAGACAGTGCTAAACTAAAAGTGTGTAGGTATTAACAGACATTAAAAAAACTAAAAAAGAAAGTGTGTGGGTATTAACAGAGAGTAAGAAACTAAAGGAGAAAATGTGTGGGTATTATCAGACGACGAACAACTAAAAGAGAAAATGTGTGTGAATTATCAGACAGTGCAAAACTAAAAGAGAAAGTGTGTGGGTGTTAGTTAACACACAGTAAGAAACAACAGGAGAACATGTGTGGGTATAATCAAACAGTTAGAAACTAAAAAAGAAAGTGTGTCGGTATTATCAGATAGTACGAAACAAAATCAGAAAGTGTCTGGGTATTATTAGATAGAAAGATACTAAAAGAGAAAGCGTCTAGGCATTATCAGACAGCAAATAAAAAAAAAGAATTAAAAAAAATTATGGATGTATTCCTAAATAAAAAAAAAAAAAAGGAACCCGTTACACGCCCATTGAGGCATATTGGGAATATGGTGTTAGGCCCATATTATCTTGACCGTCGGCACACGAGGGGTGATGTGGTCGGCATCACGCCGGCCGCCTTAACCTTCCCAGAAGTAGCTCTGGTACCCATTTGGGGCTGGGTCGACCCAGGAGCCGTTTGTGGCCTAAAAATTTTCCGCCTCATCTGGGGATCGAACCATAGACCACTGCGCTAGGAAGCCAGTGCACTAACCACTATGCTACCGCGGCTCCTATTCCTAAATGGGAAAAAGAAAACATGAGAAAACTTAAGGATATTTTATCAGACAGAAATTAAAAGAAGAAAAAAAAACTGCTGTATATCAAGTAACATCAAACTGATTGGGGGGGGGGGGGGGGGAAAAAAGAAAGGGGGGGGGGGGGGGGGAGATGGGGGGGGGGGGGGGGGACTTAGAGAAGTGGATAGGCTGAAAAAAAGAATGTTAATGCAAATATTACCTCCTTGTGACCTAGAAAGTTACAGACGGAAGGACATACAATGGTAAATGACAACATAAACAATCCTGATATAAAAGTGTCAAGTCAGATCAGATGACTCTAGACGCCTAGTTAGGAATTGTTGTCAGGTTGGGCAGTTAGGGTCAATACCCTTTAGCTCCCCAAGGAGCATAGGCCTTCAACAAACACATGGCAAGTCTTCCTGTCCTGTGCCATCCGCTCAAGTTCTTTCCATGTTTTCCTCATCATTTTCATCTCTGTTTCCAGTTCTTTTCTCCATGTGTTTTTTTGGTCTACCTCTGCCTCTCTTTCCCTGTGGATTCCAGAACAAGGACTGCCTTGTAATGCTATCAACAGGTTTCCTCAATGTATGTCCTATCCATCGCCAGCGTCTTCTTCTCAGTAATACAGTTAGGGTGGGAGGCACTTATTCGATGACTGAAAAAAGGGGGAGAGGAGTGAAGGCCGTGGGTTCAACTTTGAACTTTTATTTTCATTTCTTTCCAATTTACAAAGAGAAAGATGCGTTTTACATGGAGTACTTCTTCTTCCTCTTCATTCATCCTGAAAAGGACGTTGGTTGCGTAGTGTCTGTTTACACCAGAGCTGCGATATCTGCGCCTCTCGGAGAACACATCCGACTTCAGCGCGGCATTTTTGGGACCGGGTTTGCGTTCCCTCTTCGATCCCTACTCTCTCAGCCAGACTGCAGTGATGCAGCCTGTTTCCAGGACCACCACGTGGAGATGGAGTAGGGTCTTGGTCAGCTCTGGTTCGCTGACCCTGACGCAAGCATTAAAGCTATGGGTCGCTGACTGCATTCTCTGTTGCTGCATCTTTGGGTCCCACATGGAATACAATGAGAGAACATTGTATAGTACAAATGAACACGTGCGCGTAATCACATTATAAATAACATGCTAAAAGGCTAAGATTTTAAATAGCCTAAATAATTAAAATTAGTTAAATAATCTACCAAGAGTAAAAAAAAAAAATGTTGTACTGATTTGTACATAACAGGGGTTTGTTTAAAAACATTTAATATACATAAAATATATAAAAATAAAAAAACACACATTTAACATAACAAACCCTTTAAATTTACAGAACCCTCTTCTCTAGCATTTTTTTTTTTTTTTCAATTTTCAAGCAATGGAAAAGAAGTTAAATGTAAAGTAAACACATCAATAACCAGTTCTTACTTATGTTTAAGTTCGATAAAACAATGTTAAACTTTAGTGCAAGTCCATAAACATAAGAAAAACCTGCAGTTGTTATTAATGAATTATTTCCCTTCGTTATCATTATCCCACAGCAAAGTGCGATAACCCTCCACTGAAAGAATCAGATATCCATTATCTTCCAGATAAAAATCGTTTACTGCAAAGGTGTGTATTACATTGTATTTAAAAACAGAAGACGAAGAAATGGGTAATTTCCTATTACTCGTGGGTTTTTGCTCCGCAGGGAATATGTGTAGTTATGTCTTGTTTCGTAACAGTTAGGGTTAGGTTTAGGGTTAGTATA
>JAMPIV010008086.1:0-32471 GCA_024509875.1 Oreohelix idahoensis | reverse complement strand
GAAGGGAAAAATACATTATTTTTGAACGCCGCCACTTAGGCTCCCTTAAAAAAAACTTATATATTTGGGTTCCTTAGGACTTGCTGACAAAGAAATATATTAAGTGGTACGCCAAATAGTCCAAGCAATTAACAAATTAGAGCCAAAAGAAAATAGTGAGGGTGTCAGACAAACACCAAATAATATATCGCACGAGTGGGCATGTTTTGAAACCACCCATTTTACGGGGGAATTAGGCCCACCATGTTAAAATCCTATTTGATTGGATAGAAAAAAAGTAAATGTAAGGCGAAACACGATTAGTCGGACTATATAAATACTAATTTTGGTTGTTAGTAGGAGGGGAAATGTGAGAAGAGGTAAAATTTTTTGAAAAGCTGTGTTAACATGGCCCCGATTGGTTAGACCCGCCAATATAGTCGATTAGGAGCGTTCATGTTCAGCGCCACATTTCAAAATAAACTTACTCAGAACCCGTGCGTTGAGATCCAGATCATATTTTCTAAAATACAAGTCTGGGACAGAGGCAGAACGGAATGTGTGCCATATTCATCGCCAGTCAACGTATTTTGTGTTTTCTTTCCATGAATTGTGGGGTACCGTGGTACATAACTTATTGAAGCAGCACCTGGTCTGAGTTTTGCTGAATCCAGAGGCTGACAGCATACTCCTTGGTCCAGATAGCGACCAGTGAGGTGTCTCCAGACACAGTGAAGCAATCGAGCAGAGGAGTCTTTTCCTGCCGCCATCACGAAAGATAAGCTTCTGTGGCCAGAGCAGCTCAACATTATGTCCCCCCCCCTCTAAAATTGGCATTATATTAAACACAGAGGGACAATAAATTTTTTCAAACGACAGGAAACCTGTGAAGACCTTTTCCAATACTATTTCCACGATAATCAAACACTTGAAGTCATGATGACAAATACCAACAGAGCTTGAACAAAACAAAACCAGTTTTACCTCATATTACTACTTCACAACTGACACACATAGGAATAATACTAATAAATTATGTCAATACAAAGATCATTATTTATAAATTGTGATTACATTTGATTGTGATTCCTGGTTCACTGTGTAGTTGAATCAGGATATCTATTGTTGAAAGTAATTATTACATATATATTTGAAACTTTACACTTGACTCATTTAAGATAGTCTTATAGAGTGTTATATGTGTGTGAGTGTCACAGTGTTGTAAAGTGTTGTGGAATAAATTTAATTGTTTATCTGTCTGTTGTTGTTGTGACTTACACTTCATCATTTTCATAACCCTAGACATTTAACGTAGTCATCACAATATTCCAGAATAATTCTGACTGAGGTATAAATGTGGTAGCAAGTAAGGTTATCTGTAATACACCACACTTATTAGATACAGATACCTTCACAGCTGATCTCAGTCAGTACACTAAGTCCCCTATAAATATTAATATCATCCCACTTTACCAATAATATATTTTTTAATATATTATATATATCTTATATATATATATATATATATATATATATATATATATATATATATATAATATAATATATAGTAAACTATTGTATATATATACTTCATATATATCTATAATATGATATATATATATATATATATATACTATAATTATATATTATATATATATATATATATCCCCAAATGTGAATACTGCCACCTCGAAATCGATTGACACAGCAATCTGCAAAGCGCTCTTCACACCGTCGCTAAATCCGCATACGTCCATCTGCAAAGGATATGTTGAATCTGTTCTCGTCTGTGAATAGGACAGCATTCCACTGCAGTCTAGTCCATCTGATATGTTGCTCTGCCCATTGCAGGCGCTGCTAACGATGTCTGTGAGTCAAGTTTGGCCCAACATAAGGTCGCCTTGCAGTAAGGCCTGTATCTCTGAGTCGTCGTATGACTGTCATTCAAGAGACTTGCCCATGTCTACCCACTATTGCTCTTGCTGTTTGACTTGCCGAGAGAGTACGATTCCTTAGGTGACTCAGCACAATCTGACAATCTTGCGCAGGGGTAGTAACTCGTGGTTGGCCACTCCGAAGTCTATCCCGGGCACTGCCAGTGGTTCCGCAACGTTCATTGAGACGTACAATAGTGCTGTGGTGGCAATTCATCCTTCTGGCAATGGCCCGCGAGCTCATTCCGGTCTCCAACATACCAATGGCTCGTTGGCGGTCGTTTTCAGATAGTCGTGGCATTTCAAGCACATGTACTGGGTGTTTTGTCTCAACGGCCTTTTTATACCGAGTATACTGCCACAACGCGTACACATTTTCAGGGTCATAGCTGTTGGGAATCGTGTTGCACGTGTAACTTTCATCGTTTTCATGTAGTCTGTACACACACCCGTGGGTTGAATCTTGCACTTTCCATTCCAGCAGCCATTCGCTCTCTACCTCATGGCAAACACGGGGAAAATCCATTCCCACACTTTTTTTTGCCAGCTTCTCGGCATCAGTATATATAATAGTGGTGCGTTTTTAATGTGCTTTAGTATATATACATATAAAGGCGATAATGAGATAATCTGTCGGGGTAGACATATGGGCGGAAGACTTTACGTCAGGAACACACGGTCGCAATATTGTGATATGCAGAGGTGCGGCTGGAAGTCTTAGGTAACGATATGACATGACTGTTGTAAGAGGCCACGCGTGTATATTAAATTTAATATTTTCAAATACGCGTGGGATGAGTAATGATAAACTTCCGAACCTAAACAGTTCTAGATAGATTTGATTGGTTCGCCAGAATCTACAATGAATTGATTGGAACATTCGGCGGAAACACAGCTGGGATTTGAAACTAAGGAGTGTAAGATATACTGTAGACATCAGACACAGAACAGCACAGACTGCGTCGCAGCGTCAATTAAACACCTCCTACGAGCCAGAGGAAAGAGGACAAGACTTATCATTCCACAACTATAAGTACCAGATCGAGTATTGGGCAACTTTGGAATTTACAAGTAAACGCGCAATTTTAATACAAAACTGGAAACTTGGGAATTTTATCACAAGTCAGAGAGGAATTCTAACCACAGTTTTCCCAGGCCAGGAATTCGCAGAACACCAGCCGTCAGAGCAATTAACTCATATTTCCCAGACCAAGTCATAAGAGGAATTATACAAACAGTTTTCCCAGGCCAGGAGTTTGCAGAACCCCAGCCGTCCAAAAAATGAACTCATATTTCCAGACCTAAGTGATCTCGAAGCTCTAATACAGAGCTGTGTCTATTCTAAATCTGTGGCAGGAGAAGTGTGCATTCCCAAAATTTTGGGGTAAGTGTAAACAAACTATTTACAAATGTAAATTTTACAGGTTTCTGGCTAAGTGGTTATATATGAGGCTGGCAACCTCAACATATGGAAATAGTATATTCATGAACCACTACAGCAAGAGCTGGTGATTGTTTCTGACTAGTCGTGCGGGACACCCGACAGCTGAGTGACCCCAGACTCCGACTGGAGCAGTGATGAGTGATGATTACATTACATGTGCCTAAAGTGTAACTGATAAAGTCCTATTTATTCCAGTTAATGATATCCACCAAAAAGATAAATATAAGTGGATGGAAGCAGACATCATCATCATCAGTTGATAAGATCTCTATGGTGTTGTTTGCTCCACTGTAGTGTATGGAATGTCAACTTGACCTACGCAGTGGTGTGTAGACATAGATGGAGTGTATAATGTGCGAATGATAGGAAGAGTTCGTGGTGTTGACAAATGTTCTTTTCTCACACTCATGTATGGCTGGAAGTCATCGACACCAACGACTGTGTACCTTTACTAAAGTTTAATTGGACGTACACACTCGACAGCACAGATAGTGACAAATCACAGGTTGGCATAATACATCAGGGTACAGTGGATAACTGGTCTTGCAATGTTATGTTACCCAAACGAAGAATAAATCGCAGAAAACTGGATTCATCCGCGGAGTTCGATCGAAAGAGCCGACACAACTTTCAAGGGAAGTAACTCAATAATGACTTTTCCTTAAGCACTATTTTGTTTACAAAATATTTGCGAACATAACAAGTATACCAATGTATAATATTGTAAGATATCAAAGACTGCACGTAACAGTAACATATTATCTTGTGAGAATTATGTACCTATTTTAATTGTAATTCAGGCAAATCATTATTCACGCACTCCAGACGCAATTTCCTAGTTGACACCCAGAAGGATATTTGTGAATTTTCATCATATTCCATGAGTACATTATGTGCTCAGGAATTTAATTCTTCTGAGAGGTTAACATTGGTGGGTGGAGTGCATGACAATGGGCCTGTTAGTTTGCGGAGATGTACTCAGCAGAAGGCATTTGTTTCTTTCTATTTGTCACAGTTCGTGGTTACAAGCCATCAGACTTAAGTACTGAAGTTCCTACGCCACTAGTGTGAGAGAAGAGTATCAACACTAACCGCCTACAGTGGACGAGTTATGTGGAGAAGTGTACTCATCACCAAAAATAAGTCACGGAAACCACAGCTGCAGGACTCATGTGAAGCTAAGTTTTGTGTAACAGGCTACAGCAAAAATCAAAGACATTCTAAAGCCCATTCTAAACCTCAGTAAGGAAACTTTAATTTCAATTTTCACCCAATTTTCCATATTTATTTTCCCATGTTAAAGACTAAGTGACTATTAAATTTGTTGTATGTTATTTTAAACTAAACAAATAATTGTTTATTCAGTCATTAGAAGTATGAAAGCAAACGTTTGAGCTAGACTTTCTTGATAAATACATAAATATATAAATATAGAGCCATTACTTATAAGAGGGCGTTCGTTGGATTACTCCAACTGGGATCTTGAACGGGCCAGAATCATTGCATAAATCCTTCACAAAAGGCGACGGACCAGATAATAAGTTAACAAATTTGCTCAGCGTTTGTTCTTGACTTCTGGGAATATCTTATGAAGGCTCCCCTAAAGTAGAAGCACCATTCATCTTCTATCTACATCTTTGCCAAGAGTAATATTGCGCTAAGATAGATAACTTGGACGATCTACTTTTAGATACGCTTGCGTTGTGACCATTAGTGGACCACTACTGCAAAGCAAAAAAAAGGAGGGGGGGGGGTAATCCCGTGACAAGATAGATAGATAGATAGATAGATAGATAGATAGATAGATAGATAGATAGATAGATAGATAGATAGATAGATTAGATAGTCAACATGACTGATTACCAGCACTGGGGACAGGATGTTGTAGAGATACATGATCACCTACGCCAACTGGCATGGTACGTGAAGACGAAGAAGTATCATCAAAGTAAGAGTCAAACGTTGAAGAACCACCACAGTTAGAGTTAGCATTATGTCTAGAGGCAGCACTTAGGTGTGCTTTGAGCTGTACCATGCCTAGTGGCGCAGGAGATCATGTTTCTCCATAACTTCCTGCCTCCAGTAAAATTTACCAATTCTGCTATTTGACTTGTTTCCATGCCACGATGTAAATCTGTCTAGTATTTGCTCTCTTTGATCCATAATAATAAGTCTGCAATACTTTAAATTAAAATTTTGTCTTGAAGAAACAATCAAAAACTTACATTTTAAGGTTATTTTTAACAAAATGATGAGTTAAATCCGTTTTCGGAATGATTCTGGGTTCTACAATCAAAAACTTACATTTTATTCATATTTCACTGTCACTCACTTTGTGTTGCACAATTCACCGACTTTTCTTCGTTGAGTGTTACAATTTTCGGGAGAGTACACATATAAGGAAACAATACAATTAATGTCTAATTTTCAACCACAGTTGCATTCCTTAGATGTGGACCGACTGAACACATAACGGCGAGAATTATGGAAGTAAAGGATTAGTGCAAACGTTTTTTTTTTGTACAAATACATCTATGCAATTTTTAATTTTTCTGTTTAAGTTATGCATTAGCCCCCAAGAGGTCCGGGCCCTTGGCTTCAACCCTACTTAGCCTAATGGATAATTCGGCCCTGTATACGACAGTGGTCGGCAGCTCGGGGTGGTAATTACCATAGCGGGGGTAATTTCGAGTTTTCGGAGGTTAAAGATCAATAGTAACAAGTAACTAGCTAGGGTTAGAATTCTATTCTGTAGGTTCGATTCACGGTTTTGACACGCTCCAGTGTACCCAATTGTAATAAGTACCTGACTTCGCTCTTGGGTTAGGGAAGTAAAAGGCAGGAAGGGAACTGGTTAACCAATCTCTCGATACTGGACATAGTAAAGTGAAGTCTCTAACACTTCACTTCCCTACTACAGTATATGCTATGGGATTGTACAAAAGGTTTAACCCAGTTTTCAGTGGTGCAACAACCGCCTGGATGGACCAGGTACGTCCCGTGGGTCCATGGCCTCCGCTTTTATCTATATAGTCCATGCTTCGAAAGGGTCAAAATCGTTGGCTAAGGTATGAATGGAAAACATTAATAGAATCTTCGAAACTGCAGGAGCTGATGTGAAGTTACTGTTCTCGACATACAGGGGTACGCGTTATTAAGAGAGCTGACAGACTATCATCAAGAGCACCCCATAGTGAGGACACTGAATGTGGATAACGGAGAGATAATGAGAACAATTAATGATCGACTATTAGAGAATAGCACTGAAATAGATGAATCATCAAGGTTATAATAATAATAATGATAATAATAATAATAATAAAACATCAAGATTAAGACTGCTGGAATTAGGCTAGCAGAGATGGACGTATGAGAGGATGCATCCGTCGTGTATACAACCAGCGAGCTACAGGAACAGTTAGCATTCACACTCTTCGACATATACTGAGGGAGACTGGGCGCTTATGGGTTTGCCGGGAGTGCAGTGATGTCGATTCTGTTCAACAATAACAACAATTCATTCATAACCCTCAACTCCCAAAGGAGCATAGGCCTTCAACAAACAAATGCCAGGTCCTCCTGTCACGTGCCATCATCCCAAGTTCTTTCCACGTTCTCCTCATCATTTTCACCTCTGTTTCCAGCTCTCTTCTCCATGTGCTTCTTGGTCTACCTCTGCCTCTCTTGCCCTGTGGGTTCCAGAACAAGGACTGCCTTGTAATGCTATCAACAGGTTTCCTCAGTGTGTGTCCTATCCATCGCCATCGTCTTCTTCTCATCTCTTGTTCCACTGGCACTTGTCTAGTTCTTGTCCTCAGTTCCACGTTGGTAACCTTGTCATACCATTTTCATCCCTCTATTCTACGCAAGCACCCATTTATGAAAGTCTGTAGCTTTTTGGTTGTTGTCTTTGTTGTTCTCCATGTCTCAGAGCCATACAATAGGACTGACTTCACATTTGAGTTGAAGATTCTTATTTCGTGTTGGATCCGATTTCTCTTGATCTCCATATATTTCCCAATGCAATGAAAGCTCCTCTTGCTTTTTGTATTCTTATTTTGATATCGCTGTCTGTCCCTCCAACTTTGTCTATATTGCTGCCAAGATATGTGTACGATTCTACATCTTGTATTGGTGTTTTTTCAAGTTCAACCATGTTATCATTACCTGCATTTATTCTCATTATTTTTGTCTTTTCCCTGTGTATTTTCAGACCCAATTGCTGTGACCTCTCATCGAGTGTTTTCAATTTGTCCAGCATCTGATTACGGTTATGGGACAGAAGAGCCAAGTCATCAGCAAAATCTAGATCATCCAACTGCTTAGTCAGAGTCCACTGGATTCCATTTCTGTTGTGTGTTGTCGATGTTCTCATAACCCGGTCTATTGCTAGTAAGAAAAGAAATGGAGACAAGAGGCATCCCTGTCGCACTCCTGTTCTTATCCCAAACGGTTCTGTAAGCTGTCCTTCATTAAGAACTCTGCATGTCATGTCTTCATATGTTTTCTTTATTAAATTAATGATCTTCAGGGGAACTCCATAATGCCTCATCAATTTCCAAAGTGATTCTCTGTCTACACTATCAAATGCCTTTTCGTAGTCCACAAATCCGATGAAGAGTGGTGAATTCCATTACAGACTTTGTTCAACTATTATTCTCAAAGTGGCTATCTGGTCTGTACAGGATCTGTTTTGTCGAAAACCTGCTTGTTCATCTCTCAGTTTCTTGTCTATGGACTCTTTTAATCTCTCAAGGATAATCCTGTTTAATACTTTTCCTGGTACTGATAGTAACATTATTCCTCTATAATTTGTGCACTTTTGTAAATTTCCCTTCTTAGGCAACTTAACCAGATATCCTTCCTTCCATTCTGCTGGTATCTCTTCCTTTTTCCAGACTTTACCAAGTAATTTATATAACATCTCTGTAACCGTGTCGATATCTACTTTGATGGCGTCTGCTGGAATGCCATCAGGTCCAGACGCTTTTCCATCTCTTAGAAGCTTTATGGCTTTCTTTATTTCTTCCTTCGTTGGTCTTTCACCGTTAATTTGTAGCTCTTCTTCTGCTGGCTGGATATCAAGGGGGTTTTGTGGAGCTGTTCTATTGAGAAGGTCCTCAAAATATGATGTCCACCTCTTCATTTGCTCTTGTATATTGCTGAGCAGTTTTCCATTCTTGTCTTTTATGAGGCAACTTGTTTGCTTGTATTTCCCTGTTAGCTTCTTTGTGCTGTTATACAATTCTCTCATATTTCCTTTGGCTACAGCATCGTCTGCCTCTCTTGCCAACTCCTCAATATACTTCCTCTTGTCTCTTTTGATACTTCTTTTTACTTCTTTGTTTGCTTCTGTGTACACTTCTTGAGCCTTGGCTTTGGAACTTCTGGTTTTTCTTGTGTTTAAATCTACTTTTTTGTTTTTCCTGTCTTTTATCTTATTGATGGTTTCTATTGTTATCCATGATTTTTGTTGTCGTTCATTTTTCCCCAATATTTCTTCACATGTCTCATCCCATACAGTTTTGATTTGTTGCCAATAGTCTTCTGTATTCTCTACATCTTCCAGCTGTTGGAGCACTTGGAATTTGTTGGATATTGTGACCTCAATATTGTCTCTTATTTCTTGATTTCTTAGATGTCCTACATTAAATTGTTGTCTATAATTTTGCATTGTTGCATATCTCTTGAGTTTCATGTTTACTTTGGCTATCAGAAGGTGGTGATCTGATGCCACATCCTTCTCTATGTACCTTTACATCCTGCAATGATGATATAAACTTCTTGTTTATGCATATATGATCAATCTGATTTTCTGTTCTATGGTCTGGTGATATCCATGTTGCCTTGTGTATTCTCTTATGTGGAAACATGCTTCCTCCTATAGCCAGTTGGTTTGAAGCACAGAAGTTTGAGAATAGTTCCCCATTTTCATTCATTATTCCTAGCCCATGTTTTCCCATAACTTCTTCAAAGCCGGTGTTGACTGTACCTATCTTTGCATTCATGTCACCCATCAAAATTGTGATGTCTCTTCTTTTTACTTTCTCCAAAATTTCCTGTCATCATCAGTTGCCATCTCCACAACGAAGGTTGGCTGTAATGGATCTCCAACGTCTTCTGTCTCTTGTCTTGATGGTGCACTCTGACAGACTCTTTCCTGTCCATCTCTTGATGTTGTCTTCCCACTTATAGCGCTGTCTTCCCCTTGCACGTTTGCCTTCAACTCTCCCTTCTGTTATGGTCTTCTGCAAGGTGTTATGCCTTTTTATGTGGCCAAAGTATTTTAGCTGTCGAACTTTGACTTCCCTCATTAGTTCTCTTTTCATACCTAGATTTTCTAGGACCTGCTTATTTGTTTTCATCTCTTTCCATGAGATACGCCCCATTCTTCTATATATCCACATTTCAAGAGCCTCAATTCTTTCTTCCAAATGCTTATTCATCGTCCATGTTTCTGCACCATACAGAAATGCAGAATATATATAACACTTTATGATTCTCAGTTTTAATTTGTGAGATAACTGTTTGGATGTCAGTATATGTTTCATGTTGTTGAATGTAGCTTTGGCCATTCCTATTCTCTTCTTGATTTCTGTTTCACATCTGCCATCTTCTGTTATTATATGACCGAGATATACGTAGCTCTTGACTTGTTCCAGGATTTCCCCATTTACGCTTATCTTTAATGTGGGTTTATCGTCTGTTTTGCTAATTATCATAGTTTTTGTTTTCTCAATATTAATGTCGAGTCCATATTCATGACTTATACTGTTCACTTGCTTCACTAGTTCCTGTAACTCCTGTTCGCTTTCAGCTAACAACACGGTATCATCTGCATATCTAAGGTTGTTTATTGACCTTCCACTGATGTTCAGTCCTGGTATTTCCTGTATCTGTTTGAAAATTTTTTCAGTGTATAAATTAAATAGGCAGGGGGACAGCACACAACCTTGTCTGACACCTCTTTTTATGTCTATGTATGGTGAATAATTCCTTCCAGTTCTTACTGTGGCAGTTTGCTCTCAATAAAGGTTACTGAGTATTCTTATATCTTTTCCATCAATACCTATGTCTTCGAGGCATTCAATTATTTTCTCATGATGGACTCTGTCAAAAGCCTTCTTATAGTCAATGAAGCACATATACATACTTTTTTGGACCTCTGTATATTTTTCTGCTAATATTCTTTAGGGATGTAGGATAAAGAGAGAGGGATAGTACCTCACGGTGAGAGACAGCCATGTCCTTTTTAGGATAGTCAGGATCCTATTTGGTTCTCCTCTCTTTATCTAGCTCATGTATGGCTCCTCGAATACCGCTTGTGTACGGCGGTGGCCACATCCCGGGCAACAGTCTTGGCTGACTGGCTAAACTACATGGGTGGAGTAGGAGCAATCTTACTCAAGGGAATGTCCATCCCTAGTACACAAAGACTGAGACGGTGAGTGAGGCGGAGGAATCTGAGAAGATCAACGGCTCGCAAAGCGAAACAGCAAAGTGTGTGGCGCACTGGAGGCGTGTCGGACATAGAAAAAGACAATGGCTAGCCACCGTGGAAGAGATTGGGGCCTTACCACGTACTTCCTACAGAATGTAATGGGATCACAACAACAAGATAAGAAACGATATGTAGAGAACTCTCTGTCCCCTGGGGAAGAATCTACTGTACAAATTAACAGGGAAGAGGCAACTCCTCTAATGAGTAAGGAAGTACATAAAAACTAGTAGGAGAAGCCTAAAAATAGGAACATGGAATGTTAGAACTCTGAACGGAGAAGGAAAGCTTGACAATCTTATATTAGAAGCAACAGACATGAAAATTTCCTGTAGTCTAGTATAAAATGCTTCTTTCACAGGCTCTTCTTTGTCATTAGTTGGTGCATAACATTGGATGACATTTACATTTATTTTCTTTTTAGCTGTTTTTAAAGTAGCTGTTCTTATTCTGGGTCCAACGGCTTCCCATTCAATGAGTGCTTTCTGTGCTTCTTTAGGTAACATAAGAGCCACCCCTTCACTGTGGTGCAAACTTTCGTCTTCATGTCCTGAAGACAGCACCAATTCACCTTATGATGAGTTTCTTCTTGTCTACCCCCTTCCACTTTGTTTGACACATTCCCAGAACCTCGATTTTATATGCCCTCATACTGTTACTTGTGCCACTTTCCCTTGTTGGTTTAATGTTCGAACATTCCAGGTGCCAAATCTGGAAGTTATCCTAGAAGAAAGAAGGTTAGTCAGGAACACAGACTCCTTTCGGCTTTCTCTGTGTTACATCATACGCCTCCCTGCAAGAGGACCTTCCCCTGTCTTGGATGGCTGTGTTTTATTTTCCTTAATTGACTTATTTTTCAGGATGGGGTAATGTGGTGGATTAGATTGTTATGGTGTTAATATGTAAGTGTCAACAGAGTGAGGTTCAAGCTGTTAAAAGCCCTGAGTCTAATAGTTGATGATGATGATGTATTCTCAGGGTACTTATGTGCTACCACATGTAGATCTCACTCTGTGTATTATTTTAACTTTGATATTAAGTTAAATGGCAAGTGTCTAGGGTAATAAAGGTGTAGTGATGTGTTAATGACTACAACACAAACTATATATATATATATATATATATATATATATATATATTATATATATATCTATATATATATATATATATATATATTATTATATATATATATATATAAGAAAACTAACGTAAGTCAGAGGTTAACGTTATAGAATTTATATTTACAAATTTTTTATTTTCCTGTGTCTCAAATTTTCTGACACAGGAATAGTTAACTCAAAAAAATAAATGTGGTTATGTACACGTTTAAATAACTAAGGAGGAATTCGTGTCCACAAATGTCAGTAATACAATGTTCCTAGGAATGTATCCCCTGCTGTAATTATAATGTATGAAGATATGTCACTATTAGAGGGACTGATGGTCTCATCATGTCATCCGAAATGTTTATTCAGAGTTGGGAGAATATTTTAGAATAACTTGTCAATAGCCCCTAAACACTAGGGCTTATCTGGTAGTCCGTTGACGAAAGTAGTTTGCTGTAGACCCTGCTCACTCTTCTACACAAGCGGGTCTCCTGGAGTCCGCTGCTACAATTTCTTTCTAGGTATACACAAAGGACAGATTGCCTCATACATAGCAGCTCCAGTTTATGTCTCACTTGTATTTGGCGATTCAACCCACAATCAATGAAATATTTCACAAGTATAAGGTTAACTAACGATCAGTGGCACAAGTTCAGATCGCCGAATTTCAAACTGCAAAGGCAATTGGTCACAAATTGCTCTGCGTCTGGTATTAACCCTTCTTGTAGGAAATATTTTTCAAGTGGCACTTATGCTTAGCACAGCGTTCGTTTTATCCCCTCTTTTCCTAGACTAACATCAACCAATCAAATCAAGTTAAGCCAATTTGACTTTCTTTCGAAAGAACCCAACGCGTTTTGAAAATGTAACCTCCGAAGATTTTCAAAGTTGAGCGGTTACCACTGTGTATGTCTGTCTGTCTTCAATCTTTATTTTCTTCGATATCTCGGTTATTATTGGGTCGATTTCAATTTTTAAAAAAGATTCTTAAACTGCCCTTTGGCCTCTATCATCCTATCTAACTGTTAAGTGCAGTTTGTTTTAATGTGCCCCTCTTTTCACTTCTTCTTATATTTGTGGTCTAAGCCAGGTTACCAGTAGTTTTATTTTCTGGGAAAAGGTTGTTTTAGTTGTTGTATCCCCTTGGGCTTACTTGTGTCCAGTTATATGTCCATATAAGGTTCTGTTCGTAGATTTTCCTGGAACAGCTTCGAGTACATTCTTGTTTTTGTAGTTGTATCCCCCATGGGCTTACTTGTGTCCAGCGATATGCCCATATAAGGTTCTGTTCGTAGATTTTCTGGGAACAGTTTCGTGTACATTCCTGTAGTGAACGAACTCAGGTCGCGCGATTGATTTGCGCATGCGCTAGGATTTGGGCGCGACGGGAAGACTGGTTTTTGGGGAGTCGCCTGGTGTGTTCGAGCTGACAAGTTGTTCAGCGTTTTGCTCTGGCTAAGTGTCTTAGGGGATCAGAGTTCTTCTGTGGTTAGATTATATTTAAGATTCCACTTTAATGTGATTCTGGCTTGGAGTTATAAGCCTAGGAAATGGCAAGTGTTTTCTGGTGTTTGATTCATGGAAGGCAGAGCAGGTAAAGAAGACATTTTGAACTTATTTGTATTGCCATAAAACTTTGAGTTATTTAGGCGACTTACTCCCGGTGCGGAGAAGTGGTAACATTACTATTTTCGCCAGAGGTGTTGAACCAAATGTTCAATGAATTATATATGTAAGCCCGCTGTCCAAGGCGGCCTATTTTCGCCAGAGGTTGTTGAACCAAATGTTCAATGAATTATATATGTAAACCCGCTGTCCAAGGCGGCCTATTTTCGTCAGAGGTATTGAACCAAATGATCAATGAATTATTTATGTAAGCCCGCTGTCCAAGGCGGCCTATTTTTGCCAGAGGTGTTGTACCAGAGTATCACTGAACTATATCTGTAAGCCCGCTGTTCAAGCGGCCTATTTTTGCCAGAGGTGTTGTACCAGAGTATCAATGAGCTATATCTGTAAGAATGCTGTTCAAGCGGCCTAATTTTGCCAGAGGTGTATTGACGTGTGATTATGTCTATGATGTGTCGAATCTTGGTTCAGATGACAATGTATGTGTCGATGTCAGCGTGCTGTTATATTGTACTGTAATACAATGTTTGGAAACGTCACCAGTCGTTCAACCCTTCCTGACTTCATCATCCTGTGTTACTGTGACGTGTTCCTGACCTATTTACAGTAGCTCTGTGTGGGCGTGTATGTCAACATATTTACTCCAGTAGCAGTACCAACTACCAACAGTGCCAGTACACCTATCTTCTACTGTGGTACCACTTATATATATATATATATATATATATATATATAAGTGGTACCACAGTAGAAGATAGGTGTACTGGCACTGTTGGTAGTTGGTACTGCTACTGGAGTAAATATGTTGACATACACGCCCACACAGAGCTACTGTAAATAGGTCAGGAACACGTCACAGTAACACAGGATGATGAAGTCAGGAAGGGTTGAACGACTGGTGACGTTTCCATATATATATACACACCATCTTTAACAGTCATTATAAACAACACTTCAACAGTGTATTCAACAGTGTTGGCCAGTATGGCCCATTGAGAACACCTTCAACAGTGGTGGCTATATACACTCGTCTCAATTCTAACTTTCATCTAACTCTTCTTCATCGTTATCATTTATGTAATTTTCTCTATATTTCTTCTGAACAACATACTTTTATATAAGGCAACATAATATATTATAGGGAGTAATATTGGATTCCAATAAACAATATTATCGTTATTATCGTTTCTGTCCTTTCCTTTTATTTATCCTTCTATTAGAATGCAACATATTATCTACGTTTCTCTTGCCCCTTTTTCTGCCCTGCACCCCTTTGGTTTGCTAGTTTCAATTTCACACTGAACAAGTTAGGTTAGATTTTTTCCATTACAATCCTGTTGCTGTCGTTTTTGACGGTTTCAAAAGACGTAAATCTATTTAATACTTTTTGATGATCTAAGTTAGAGAACTGTTTATTAACTCCCTGGGACAGGTTGATTTGGGGTTATCTTCCCTTTGTTTTATTCATTGTTGTTGACCTGTCTAAAGTCGGGGTTAGCTGTGCTCAGATCTGTGCTGTCTACACATGCGCAAGTTTTTTGAGCGCGAACGGAGAGACTTCCGTCAGGGAGTGATGATCTGGGTTCTGACCGGACTAGTATGTCCGTGGTACTTCTATGCATTATCTGGGAGAAAGATAGTCTTCAGTGTAACTGTGATGTCAGTGATTCTCCCCAGAGTTATTCTATTCGTCAAGAATGACGACAGTTGTTATTTGTGTATTTCTCGGATTCTGTCAAAGGTAAAAGAAACTTAATTATTATGCCTAAGTTGCAGAACATTTTGTGGCAACCTGTGAGTAGAGCTCACAATCCTTTGAGACGCAGAGTCCATTATTTGTGCTCGATGTAGCAAACTAAGACTATTTGTCTAACTGTTATACAGAAGCCCAGTGAAGATATATTATTATGAAAACCGCATGTTGGCGGTATGTTTTGGCATGAATGATTATGCCTGCCTATGAAGAATACACAGTTGTTTACATTATTATAGAGAACCGACATTACGGCCGATATCTTTGAGCAGAAGAAGATGTATCTGGCGTATTATGCTAGATGAATTACATTATTATTATTATGCAATTGAAAACTCGCCTTTTGGTACGGCGGAGTTGTTTAAAGTACCTGACGCGCTGAGTCAGTGGTACTTGAGCTGCAGTATGAACTAAGTGTTAAAGGACAGACCATTGTCCATAACGTCCTGATAGATGAGTGGTTCAAGCTTTATAATGCCAGATGTTTTGCCAGTCATTTCCAGTTTATATGATGTCCTTGATCCTCGTCCATTTGACTGTAACTGTTGATGTCGCTGTGTCTCGTAAATAAATGGTTGAAAAGTTCCAGCAGTTGCAACAATTACTGACTACTGCATGTGAGTGAGTGGGTGCATTGTTTACCTGTCAAAGAGCCTATATGCATTCGTGTTTTCTACACACCCACATCACTTATCAACCCACACAAACGTCGAGTACCTCACATTCAAGAGATGTATGATGTTTGAATGTCAACATGACACCCTGTTAGCGCCTCAACGTCTGGTAAGCTAATCATGCACAACAACGCTGTTTGGCCCAGGTCGTACTGACTACGCACGCACGGGAACCTACAGTAACACCGTGCAGGAACATTGAGGTAGATCGTACAACCTTCAACATTGTAGTGGCGCATCAACACATCCATACTATAACAGTAATAATAATAATAATAGCCCCTTCAGTCATAACTGACTATGGGAATGCGCCCCTGAGGTGACAGCCCTCAGCTGCTTATTTTCCTGGTGCTCCTTTCGACGTTTTCTCCTCACCTCTGCGTCTTGTGTGAGCCTCTCTTCGCCCAATCTGAGGTGGCGCCGTAAATAGCATCGCCACTTCGTGCGATCGGCAGCTTCATCCTCCCATGTTGCTGGATCCATGTCCAGTGCCCTCATATCTCTCTTGCACACATCTTTGAACCTCAGCTGTGGTCGCCCAACTGTTCTCTTGCCATCTGCTAATTGTCCGTAGAAGATATCTTTTGGGATGCGACCATCTTCCATGCGGCGAACATGGCCAAGCCAGCGAAGTCTGCGTTGTCTAAGAAGCGTATACATACTTTGAAGGCCAGCACGTGACAACACCTCGACATTTGTCACTTTATCTTTCCACGAGATGCCGAGGATGCGGCGTAGACACCGCAAATGGAAGGTATAACAGTACACAGTAAAGATATCGTTACATTCCTGGTGGTCATGAAAAGATCACTGCAACATCTGTGGTAGGCCAGATTAGTGGGTCTAAGCTGCGCATTGGACTGATTGAGGACATTATTTAATGATAACACACATTCATGGTGGAACTACACATTTAAAACTGGACAAGATGATTTATACTGTTCAGCACATAACAGCAACACACCTTCAACAGTTTGAAACTCGTCGATGTCCTTCATTGTGAACGATCACGACTCGTGTTTACATACAAGTTCAGCTGTTGTTGACAAGTCTCATCGCTGTAATTTTCAACGGTGGAGCTTCCTCCAATTGCTGTATACTATTATACACCATTGTTGTCTAAGGCCAGGATTGTACTTAAGATAAGTGGCGGTTTGTTTTTTCGAAAACTTTTTACCGTTATATTGTGTATAACTGAGCCTTCTTACAACACACTTTATTAATGCTACTTTATGTTACATGTTCTTTGGTGTGTGTGTTTCTGCGGGTTCAAGGTTGGGCGGTGTCTTTCAGTATAATATCCCACTTGACCGAGGGTCTACTGTAAGCGTTTTCTTTAGGGACTGTGCAAATTTTCCCCAGTGAAATTTGCTAGCGACAATTGTTGCTATTTTTATTTAGCTGTGACAAAGTGTGCTTTTCATCGTTGTTGTTGTCTTATTTTTTTTCTTTAGTTTTGATTGGATTTGTTTGTATTCGACTGCCTCTTCTTCCTTTCATTTAGTTTTATACACCATTATGTTTATACATTGTGGCGTCATTTGTTTTTGTTGATTATTCGCAGTTATCATCACATGTTTTGTGATATTTTCCTTAATTTCGTTGTAGTGTTTATTTGACTTCTGCGAACGTTTTCGGTTGTTCTATATTCTTGTCTTTGTATTGTTATCGTATACATGTTTATCATACGCAGTCTATATATATATACTTAGTCATGGACTATTATTATTAATATGATGCACTTTTCAGATAGAGGTTATTTATGATGATATTATTATAGAGAAACAAGGTGATTATACAAGTTTTTGATTAAAAGACTTGTCTCCCACGGAGATTGGGATAGATTAAAGAGAAGTGAGTATACAAGTCTAGTATTACAGACTTGTCTCCCATTGAGGTTGGGATAAGGTAATTAATTTAATTTTTCAGGTCTGATCTCACATTATTAGACATAATGTCTACACTTGAGCACTTTATTGAGCAAGGGAAATCCCTTGGTAAGACTGGTGAGAAATTAGAAGAATTCGCGACTACTCAGTATGCCAAGGCACTGAAGTCGGAAGAAAAGAGACAGAAGATGGAGAATGAGCAAAAGAAGATAGAATCTGAGAATTTAAAATTGCAAATGCAGGCAGATGAAAGGAAATTCCAAATGGAAGAGAAAAAACTTCAAGCTGCTGCTGAGGAGAGGAAACTTCAAGCTGCTGCTGAAGAGAGAAAGCTTCAAGCTGCTGCCGAAGAGAGAAAACTTCAAGCTGAAGCTGAGAATAAAAGATTAGACAGAGAAGCTGCTGTTGAAGAGAGAAAACTTCAAGCTGCTGCTGAAGAGAGAAAACTTCAAGCTGCTCCTGAAGAGAGGAAAATTCAAGCTGATGCCGATGAAAGAAAAGCAAAAATGGAACATGAAGAAAAACTCTTAGCTTTGGAGTTGGAGAAATTAAAGGTGATGAATATGAGTGCTCCTCAAGCAACTTCGGGTAAGATAAAGGAGAGTTCTTATAAGGTCAAATTACCTCCTTTCAACCCTCTAAAGGACGACATAACGTTCTACCTTGATAGATTTCAATTAACATGCGTAACGCATAAGGTAGATAAGGAACAATATGTCGGACAACTGATGGAGTTACTTGCAGTTGAACCATTAAGTACTGTAATGGCAGTAGCGAAACCTGACAGAACTAACTATGATGGTGTCAGGGCAACATTACTTAAAATATATCAACTAAAAGAAGAAGATTATCGTCTTCGTTTTAAGACAATGCTACCAGAAACTGGAGTAGAGTTCTCTGACTTTATTACGAAGATACGTCTTACATTCACACGTTGGATTGAGCTGTCTAAAACAGACAAAACATATAAAGCCCTTATGGACTTATTACTTCGAGATAAAGTTATGTCATCTGTCAATGAGTCTTTCCTTGCTTTTCTTCATGAGCGTAAACCTAAGAACATAAAAGACATGGAATAATATTGTTGCCAGTACGTCACTGTGCATCCCCAAGCTACTGTTAGCAATTCTAAGGCGAAGGAAGAGTTGCCAGTTGCTTCTGCAGCACCATATGGCCCTAACTTTATGCGTAAATTCCAAGGTGCTCAACACAACTTTAATAAGAAAAGCAATCGTAATTATGATCAGAATCAGGGTAACCCATCACATAATGGGTCTTCTTCAAAGAACTGGAGGCGATCTGATAGTCCTCGTTATTTCGGGTCCAATAATTATGGAAACTTTCGGAGAGGTAGTCACAACAGACACTATTAAGGCTATTCTTCGCGGGGACATCGAAACCAAACAGGTAGACACTATAATCAATGGGGAAATGACAATAGTGATGGTGGAAACTGGGATTCGAACCAGAACTGTGGTCACGGTAGATCAAACTATGACAATTTCAGAGGGAATAATAATCGTGGTAGATCTCAACATAACAAACATAGATCTTATCACCAGGCAAACTCTGCACAACAAGAGCCTCAGGGAGCCTGTAGTCAAGTGAATGATAATAAAAACTCTAATGCTGTCACTTGTTCTGCTTTTGACATTGGGAGAGCATCTAAATGCCCCCAATGCTCAACATTGTTCGAACCGACTACTGCAGGTACTTTAAGTTGTGGTCACCCTCTTCCAGCTCTTCCTGCTGCAGTTGCGCATGACGGGAGAGGGTCTCTTATCTTACATAAAGGTCTTGTAAATAGTAATCCAGTCTCAATACTTTTTGATTCTGGATGTACCACTATTGGGGTTAAGCAGTCTCTTACAGATCCTTCCTGTGCCACATGAAAAGTGGTCAAATGTGTGACATTTGGTGGCACTTTGGAGAAATATCCCACTGCTATTATTCACATTGCTACTCCCTTCTTTACGAGAGATGTCCACGCGTGTCTTCTACCTAATCCTATAGCGGATCTTATCATCGGTCGTATTCACGGGGTTAAGGAATGCACCCCGCAGAAAATTGCTGCCTGGGAAGAACGGAATATCCAAACAGCCAATGCAGTGGTAACAAGAGCACAAGCTCTTATTCCTCAAACTTCATCTACTGAAGTTAATGAAGTACATAGCCAAGAGGATCACTTGGTGATTTCGCATGACTCGTTTGTGAAACTACAAGAAGAAGATCCGTCTTTAAAGAAATTCTTTCTTCTCGCTAAAAAACGGTGATCCGAATCAGAATACAAATCGCAAATCATATATCACTATGAAGAATGGTATACTAGTGCGTATGGTACAACACTCAGACACGTCTATGCATTCTCAAATTCTCGTGCCCAAGAGTATGAGAGCCCTAATTCTTCAACATGCACACGACTCTCAGTGTGCTGGACTCATGGGTATTTCCCGAACTAAGTCGAGAGTTCTGGCGTCTTTCTTTTGGCCATTTGTCAATAAAGACATACGAAATTATTGCCGGTCTTGCAAAATAGGTCAAGAGGTCAAATCTAGAGGTCCACGTCATGCTGCACCTATTCAGGCTGCAGACATTCCTATTCGGCCGTTTCAGAAAATGGCCATAGATATCATTGGCCCTTTTAAGGTTAAATCGGGCAGAGGACATCAATTTATCCTTACGTGCGTTGACATGTGTATGCGTTGGCCAGAGGCTATACCTCTTAAGAGCATCTCCACTGCCGATATCGCAGACGCTCTGTGGCTTATATTCTCTCGTTTGAGTTTTCCCGGAGAAATATTGTCAGACCATGGCACACAATTGATATCAGACACAATGTCGCAGGTAATGTCTACTCTGCACATTAAAATATCTTTGAGTAGTATTTATCACTCAATGTCTAATGGGTTAGTTGAACGTCTTAATAGAACACTCAAGAACGTACTTGGGAAGATAACTCCTCCCTCCTCGCCCCCCCTTATCGCCCCCTCCCGGCGGTTTCCCCACCCCCCCCCCAACATTCCCCCAAGGATGCTTTACCATAGTTTGTACAGACCATTCACCGATCGATTGTCTAGAGCCGGCCGCTTGCAAAATGGCGGTGTATCGGCAAAATGTAGAGAAGACATCGACAATCGGCAATGATAAATAAGAGAATAATGGAATTATTATGTAAAGGATATCACCCGGTAGTCCAGGAGAGGATTGTGTATAACTGTATATAAGGAAAAACAGTAGGAAGTTAACATTTACGGAGATATATGCATATTACGGCTGTCTACAGTTAAGCCGAAAGCCTGTAAACCCACTTCTGTTCTAAATATTTAAATCAACAAGTAACAGATCGTGGAAGTACATGGATAGGAAGATAGAGATATATCGGCTGTATAAAACAAGATAGGATGGAACAGTATGGATAATATATAAGCCGAGAATGAGACAGGGAAAGTTTCAGACAACACACAGATCGGGTGAAATCGCTGTTTCGGAAAGAAATTTCAGCCGAGTCTTAAGCTGTGACGTCAGTGCTCTCCGATACGTCCGCCAGAGTCTTATTTATAGCGGATCGGTAAACTGGAAGGGACAACGAAAAAGGTTTGAGACAGACTGGAGGCAGAGTTTCGCCACTGCTCATATACCATATGAATTGTGAGCGGATCGCCAGAAACATTTTTCAGTCCAGTATCTGAAGTCTGAGGGTAAGCGAATTTATGATAACTACCATATATAATATTTTTTTATTTCAGGTTCATATAAACTTCTCAATATATGCACGTAGAATATTCTTTGGTATAAATGTATTGTGATTTTTAATATAATTTAAACATGTGCTTTGTGGATGATTGTTGCTTGTACAAAACGTATCACAACTAGCCCCACAGCCTAATGAAGATAATATCTATCATATTAAATTCTGTATCTCGTACGAAGATAAAGGCAGTCCCATGGCAGAGATTGTCATAGGCAAATGAAGGTTAGAAGCTTCATCATGGAATATACCACTTTTACGAGGTTAGGTGACTAGTTCCCTTCTTCGCTGCCTTTTCCTTCCCTAGTTCGAGCGCACAACTGAGTGCCCATTTAGAGCTGGTAAACTGGAGTGTTCCACTGCCAGGTTTCAATTCAACAACTATGTAATTGTACTACCGAAGAAAGCAACCTGATCGTTTGGTCAGTCGGGCACTCACTTCATCTATTTGTGTATTAATTTTGTGTAGATGCTAGGAATGGCATCAGTATTTAAATTTGTACTTGATATGGTTTGGAAAGATCAAGTTATAAATAAGTAAAGGATGTACAGGAGCAGAATAAACCAGTTGATGTTTATTACTGTTAATGTTAAATATTAATTCTATATCATTGAAATGATGTCCATTACTATGACTGGATAATTTTGACATCTGATGACTGACTAGTCTGACTTATGTGCTAGTCAGTTACAATTAATTGAAATGTTAATACTTCTGTATCACTGAAATGATGTCCTTACTTACTATGATTGTATAACGGTGACATCTGATGACTGACTGGTCTGACATCTGTGCTAGTCAGCTACAAGTCTAGCCAGATACTAGCCAAGGCTAATATGATGTTTCAGGTTCCATGAAATAACTCAAACCAGACTGTCACGTATCAGAAGCCTGTGTTGTTCATCAGAAGCAATCCCACAAAAGTGCAGGACCCCAAAGAGTGAACTTCAACTGGTCATTGGCATCCCTAGTGCTGGGTCTACCAATACTGATATATGCAACGGACAGTCCGTGTCAGCAGGAGCAAGAGTCACAGATAAGTGTCCATTTATGACACTGACCACCAATAGTTGAAAACAGTATTCAAACCATTAAGAAATTCAGTCAATTGATGACAGTTATGAGGAAAGTCAGAGGACTAAGAACAGTGATATAGTTAAAGTGATTGCAGTTTTCAGTAATTTTCTTATTCAAGATCTTGAAGTCTAAACAGACAATAATAGTAATTGTGTGAATATTTTTTATATATTTAATGCTGTTCTCCAACTAGCAGAAATATAATATTAGTGTACATATTAAAATATTTTAACTGTACCTGAGGAATTATTCACTTCTTATATTTGTGTTTAAAGTGAATGTTCATTTTAATTATTCCCTAGACATTATTAAGTAATCATAAGATAATCACAGGAAGGAGACACCTTAAATCCTGGTACAACTTCTTATCAACTGGCCAGGGTTTTCACAGTCTGACTATTTCTATGATATCCATACACCAGTGCTTATTTCTAAGACTGGGGTATTACTTGTAAGACCAGAACTCTTTACTGGCATACTCTTACATAATAAAATACTTTTAAATACCTCCCGCTACAGCTCTCTTTGTCTATAGAGAGGTCCCCAACGAACATACATGATTTTCTCCTTTTGAACTTGTCTTTGGCGCGCGACCGCGCGGTCCTATGTCTTTACTGCATGATCTTATAACTGCTGATAATATCGACAATGACACACAATCTTCATATGAGTATGTCATTGCTCTCAGGCAAAAGATTATTGATGCATGCAAGCTAGCAACTTCCTCATCCGAATTTGCTAAAGAAAAGGCAAGGCGATTTTCTAATAAGAAGAGACGCCTACGTCAACTTTGTCCTGGAGACAAAGCGTTTGTTTTACTTCCTTCTAGGGAGAACAGACATCTTATTGCATGGAAAGGTCCATATACAATAGTCTAGAAAATTCCCGATGTCGACTATGTTGTCGATATTGATGGAAGGCATAAAACCTTCCATATAAATATGCTTACGGAATATCATGAACGAAAAGACTATTTGCAGCCTATTTTCCAGGCGACGGACGATTCTGCAGTCCAACATGGTCATATCTCATTCCTGTCAGTTATACAGGATGAGGAAACTACTTTTTCGGATGTTTATCTACCTCTTCCTGTGATTCCACTTACTTCTACGGAATCATGGAAAAACGTTACTGTTTCTTCTAATTTGTCTTCTGAGGAACAGCGACAAGTATCTTCTACGCTTCAATCATTTCAGGATGTCCTTACCGACATTCCTGGACACACACATGTCACTGAACATGACATTATACTTACTGATCATAATCCGATAGAGTAAGACCTTATCCTTTTCATTTTCAAGCACAAGTCGAGAAAGAATTGGATGAAATGATCCAATTGGAAATAATTGAACCATCCACTTCAGCTTACTCTTCGTCCATGGTTATTGTTCGAAAGAAAGACAATAACATACGCCTTTGCGTCGATTATCGCAAATTGAACCAAGTTAGGAAGTTCGATGCTGAACGTAGGCCTTTATTAGAAGATCTACTTACTAGACTTTCTAACTCTCGATTCTCTACTAAACTTGACTTGTCAAAAGGCTATTGGCAAGTTCCGTTAACTGAACGCGCCAAACCTCTCACTGCTTTCTCAAACCTAGGGGTTCGTTTCAATGGAATTTTATGCCTTTCGTACGCATGATGCGTCGAATTCTCTCATATCGTTCAGATGTCATTGCATACTTAGACGACATCTGTCTTTTCAGTAATATTGGGAAGATCACTACTTGGGTTTAAATGAATTAATGTCTACTCTACGCGAGCATAATTTGACTGCAAAACCCTCTAAAGCCTATGTTGGGTTTAGTGAAATTTCTTTCCTGGGTCATCGTGTTGGTCATGGTCTATTGAAGACAGAGGACCAAAACATTTCTAAGATATTAAATATCTCGGTTCCTAAGACAAAAAACAAGTACGTAGTCCATCTTGGGATTAATACAATTCTACGGAAGATTCATTAAGAATGTATCCTCTATCATGGCACCACTCTCAACCCTATTGAAGAAAGGGTCTCCTAACATGGTGCGCTGGTCCCAAGAATGTCAATCTTCATTGGATCAGATTAACAAATTGTTCTCATCCCTCACCTATCTTAAGGCTACCTATTACTGATAAGACTTTTGTTCTTCGTAGTGAACGCCTCAGTGGGGGGGGGGCAACTGGGATCGGCAGCGGCACTAATGCAGGAGTATTCAGGAACTCTGCATCCTGTAATGTATAATCTCTAGGAAACTGAATGCGACAGAAAAGGAATTACTCGGTTTTAGACCGTGAATTGTTGGCTATGGTTTGGTCAATCCTTAAGTTACAAAGATTCCTTCTTGGTGCGCATTTCATTGTGGAAACAGACCAAAAAAGCTCTTACAGCTATTCAGTGTTAGAACTTGAAGAGCTCGATATCTACTCGATATGCTATAGCTCTTCAACCTTTTCATTTCACGGTACGAGCTATCCGTGGTTTGGATAATGTGATGGCAGACATACTGTCTAGATGCCCACATGAGTCCACTTAAGTCTTGTGTCCTAGATTTTCCTGATACACTTCTAGACTTATGTCTCTTCACTATAACAATACATTTTAATACATTTGTTTTCACATTAGAGTGGTAAATTAATTGTTTTCTTTCTCTATTACCATCTTTGGTGTAATGGAGAAGGTTGAGTTGACATAATATAAAGGTCAAAAAAATTAATGCGGCCACATATAATACTTAGACATGTAGTAGTAATTATAGTACATTATAGCATGTTACTAATTGTGTCATTTATATTGTTCTCAGTGCAAACTAGTACCAGGTATGGAGTGTGGTGCGCACATATTATATGTGACGCACGGATTACTTCAGTGAGGCATACAATTCATCCTGTATGTCTATTTAATATGGAAAAATATATATTTGTATTTATTGAGTGTACGAAAATGCTTTCCTTTGTAAAGCTAGATAATCCATGATTGGTTTATACTTTTGATTATGTGGATGATCTCCCTTGAATATTGATTTAGCGTATGAATACCGAATTTATGTCATTTCTCATTTGTTAGGGCCAGAAAATAGATTGATTTTGCTTAGAATGTTTATGGCCTGAATTCATATGTATTACTTGTCTAGTACAAGAAGATTCAGTCTTATATTGTATATCTTCGTATGTTTAGGTCGGACTATATTCTTTGTGCCGAACTCTGGGGCAGGTATTCGTTGTCCTACGGAGGCGTACTGAGTCTCGACAAAGCCGGCTGAGAATGGCCGTGTGTATTTTTGGGCTGGTCCTTTTAAAGGTAGAAAAGTGATTTGTGAATGATTTTTCAGAAGGAGATAGTGTCTCTGCGAGATTCTATTGTCAAAGATTCTCCTCATGCACTTTATTATTAATTCGGACTCCAGGTAATACCAGACCCTTCTTTTTGATGATCTCTATTTGGTTAGACCTAGATGGACATCGTGTTTCGAGCATCGTTGGTCGTTTATATATACAGTTGAAGATGACAGGTTTCCCAACAGAGCTTATGTCTACATTCTTCTTCTTCTTCTTCCGTCCTTAGCCACCGACCGTCAAAGCAGTCAGTGGCCATTACGCCTAGTGGCGTCTTAGGGCAACAGCAGATAGGTTTTCTTTGCCATTGTTTCCCATCACGCCTATTGGCGTCTTTAGGGCAACGACAAATCAATCCATCTGCTGTTGTTTCCGTAATCAAAGTGACTGGCAAACGGGTGATCAGCCCGTTGGTTTATGTCTACATGAAGCAACCTTATTAATGTGGAACTGTAGGGAAACTCTATGAAATTATTGATATTCAAATTGTGAATTAACTTTGGCTTATCATTATCCTTCTTCTGGGTGAGTGAGCAAAACTCAGGAAGGTAGCCATCTTGTATTCTTGTCATCGTTATGGATCACTGTCAAGAGAACAGTATATCAAACCTATTATCGGACAGTGATATGGAGATCTTATTAATATGAAAAACCCTATCGTGGTTTAACTTTGTTACATAAACATTTGATATATGCCGCTGGAGAACTTAGCCAAGGAAAAGGTTCGTCCAGTGAACTCTTTATATGTTTACACACCCACACCCACTGATGCGTTCAGTCAGTTAGGGGATACGGCAATAGTCTGCCAGAACATTGAATGATTACCTTATATCGCCCATCATATTTGAATGCTGCATGAAATATGATCTACTATTCAAATGCCTAATGATGTACATGTCAACATGTTCCTATGACTATGTTCCGTGCTGTCCAGATGTGTGCGTCCTTATTAAACTGTGTG
This sequence comes from Oreohelix idahoensis, assembly GCA_024509875.1. Classification (NCBI taxonomy): domain Eukaryota; kingdom Metazoa; phylum Mollusca; class Gastropoda; order Stylommatophora; family Oreohelicidae; genus Oreohelix; species Oreohelix idahoensis. The sequence goes on along the minus strand of JAMPIV010008086.1, from coordinate 5,469 downwards.
AAATGTCAGCTGTAGTTCCAGTCATCATTGACTTGCATAAGAGTGTGTGAGTGTAATATTATCCAGTGGTCAACTACACAGAACCATTCCACCATTCGCATTACCTGACACTCCCACTCTGTGTCAACATGACCGGTTGATTCAATTATGCAGTGGTAACCCAAAGAAGACCTTCTTCACTGATGACCAGTACACGACCCCGAAAATATCACCACTTTTCAGTGGTAGGCCAGATTCCTGGGGTTATTGTAACCAGACCATCCCTGACGCCATATACGACACGTAAACACTGATGTACAAGTTGACAGTACAACTATACAGTCGAGGTCAGCATGACCTATCCTATCGAGCGAAGGCAGTAATCAGGTCAGCGCTTGGTGACATTTTGTAGTACAGGCATTGTTTATGTCAAGCAGACATACAGAGCTGAATACTTTGAAGGCCATAAACTGTTTTGTTGTTGCAGTGTTGTTGAACATAAAAGTGCATAGATTTCATCGCTGGATCTTCCAATATGCTCAAAATTTTTGAACAGTGTAATAAAATAAATCAAAGATTAAGATTGATTAAAAGTGGCAGTTAATGTAATTAAAAAGCTGTACCATTTATACTGAGCATACTTTACAACACATTTTACCGCAACACATCTCATTATTTAATGTATGCATTTATGTTTTATATGTATTTATGTTACATGTTATTTGTTTATATGTATAGTTGTTTATATGTCCGTGGGCGGTTGGTGAGGTGACTAGGACAAGAAATACCGAGTAACATTGGTCTTGTACTAGTGTTCTATAGGGGCAAATTTCTTAATTGAAATTTGCATGCGACATCTGTTGCAATATCTGTTAGCTGTAATGAAACTGTCCCTATTGTTGTTTTTGTAATATTTTTCCTGTTCTTTATTTTTGTTTGATTTGTTTGTATAATTGTAGGTCTCATCTTTTCTTTCATTCAGTTCTTTACACCCTTATGTTTATACACTGTAACGTCATTTGTTTTGCTTAGTCCATTGCAGTTATCATCACAGATTCTGTGATTATTTACTTACTTCAGTTCCTTATATTTAATTTAATTTGATTTCTGCAAGTGTTCTCATATTGTCTTTTCTTGTTTGTCCTTGTTAATCTCTTTGGTTGACAGATAATATGAGGTATATTTGAATACACTTATATGATAGTACAGGCCAGTACTTTATTATTATTATTACTGTACAAGGAAGTATACAAGACCTGTATAAGGCTTGTCTCCGACAGTGATTGGGATAGAAAGATATTATTTTCCACAGGTACTCAAGTGATCATTTGTTTCATTATAAACAAGATAACCATATAAGGTCTTTGACTAAGACTAAGAGAGTGAAATAAAATGAAGTGAGTATACAAGTCTAAAGTACAGACTTGTCTCCCATTAAAGTGGGATAAGGTAATTTATTTACTTTTTCAGGTTACTGATTTCATAAGACAGGATGGCTAATTTAGATTACTTTATTCCAGCAAGGGTTAGACCCTTGGTAAGTCTGGTAAAGAATTGGAAGAATATTCAATCTTGCTCAATTTGCCATTGCATTAAAATCAGAAGAGAAAAAACAAAAAGATGAGAATAAATGGAAAGCAGAAATTGAACTAAAGAAGATAGATGCTGAGAATTTCAGATTGCAGATGCAAGCTGAGGAGAAAAAAGCTGCTGCTGAGGAAAAAAAAGCTCAAGCTGCTGCTGAGGAGAGAAAACTTCAAATAGAAGAAAAAAATTAGAAGCTGCTGCTGAGGGAAAAAAAGCTGCTGCTGAGGAGAGAAAACTTCGAATGGAAGAAAAAAAAAGATTAGAAGCTAAAGAGAGAAAAGCAATAAGGGAACATGAATTTGAGTTAGAGAAATTGAAATTGATAAGTATGAGTATTGTTAATCAGGCATCTAGTGGTAATGGTAAACCCTTTACTTACAAGGTCAAGGTACCAGCGTTCAACTCCGCCAGTGACGATATAACATTCTGGCTTGATAGATTTGAACGTGCTTGTCAAGCTCATAATGTGGATAAATCACAGTATGTGAATCAGTTGTCTATAAATCTAAAAGGTGATTCTATGACTAAGTTAAGTTTAGTTGAAGAGGCCGACAAGGACAATTACGATGTTGTCAGGGCGGCCTTGATAAGGAAATATCAGTTAACTGAGGAAGGTTACCGTCTTTTGTTTAAGACAATGAGACCTGAGGCAGGTGTAGAATTCTCAGAATTCGTTGAAAAAACACGTCTTACATTTACATGATGGATTGAATTATCCAAAACAGAAAAAACATTTGAGGCTCTTATGGATTTATTGCTCAGAGACAAGATCATGTCTTCTGTGAATAAACCATTTCTTGAATTCCTACATGAGCGTAAACCCAGTACACTGAAATAAATGCAAGAATATTGTGACCAATACGTCACGGCACACCCTGACGTAACTCTTAGCAACACTAAGGTTAAAGAGGGTATGCCAGCTGCTTCATCGACACAATACAATCATAATTACTCACATAAGTTTCAAGGAGCTCAAAACAAATTTGACAAAAAGGCTAATTGGAATAGTTATCAAAACCAAGGTAACCAGTCGAATCAGGGTTCTTCTTCGAAGAACTGGAATCGGGCTGACAGTCCTCGATACAGGGGTGGCCATAATTACAGAAATTTCCGCAAAGGAAGTCACTATAGGAACTACCCAAGTTTTCTTTCATGGAAACAACAAAACCAATATTACAGAGATACTCATTATAATGAGCATGATGATTATGATCATGAACATTATGATTCAAACCCAAACAGGGGTTATAACAGAGGAAATAATAATAACTATAGAGGTTATAATAATCGAGGTAGATCACAATACAAAAGACATAAATTTCATTACCAGGCTAACTCTGCACAGCAAAGAGCTCCATGAAGCCGGTAAATCAAAATAATGATAAGAAAGACTCTAATAATGTAGGATTTTGTTCTGCTTTTGATTTTAGTAGAGCATCTCAGTGCTCCCAATGCACAACGTTATTCGATCCAACCACAGTTTCTACTTTAAGCTGTGGTCATCCTCTTCCCGCTCTTCCTGCGTCAGTCGCGCATGATGGAAGGGGCGCTCTTGTCTTCAATAGAGGTCTAGTAGAGGGTACTCCGGTATCAATTCTTTTCGATTCGGGGTGCACTACCATTGGTGTGAGGCAGTCACTCGTAGATCCTTCTCGAGCCACTGGCAAAGTAATCAAATGCGTAACATTTGGTGGCACATTGGAGAAGTACTCTACTGCCATTATCAATATTGCTACTCCCTTCTTTACAGGAGATGTGCACGCATGTCTTCTGCCGAATCCGATCGCTGATCTTATCATCGGTCGCATTCATGGAGTGAAAGAATGTACTCCGCAACAAATTGCTGAGTGGGAAAATAAAAATACGCAAGCTGCTAATGCTGTAGTCACTAGAGCTCAAGCTCTTAACATGCCTCAATCTTCGCCTTCCGAAGATAATGACGCGCAGAACATGATCCCTTGGAAATTTCTCGCGACTCATTTATAAAAAAAGCAAGAAGATGATCCTAATCTAAAAAAATTCTTGACGCTAGGAACAAAAGGTGATCCGGAGGAAGGTGCAAATCGTAAATCTTGGGTTACGATGAAGAATGGCGTACTTGTACGTATGGTACAAGACTCCGCTAAGTCCATTCATTCTCAAATCCTTGTGCCTAAAAATATGAGAGTTAAAATCTTACAGCACGCTCATGATTCTCAGTGTGCTGGGCATATGGGTTTTTCCCATACTAAATCTAGAGTTCTTGCGTCTTTCTTTTGGCCTTTGGTGAACAAGGACATACGAATCTATTGTCGATCTTGTAAGGGCTATGTCAAGAAAATTAAATCCAAAGGTCCACGCCATGATGCACCTATTCAGGCTGCAGACATTCCCATTCGGCCATTTCAAAAAATGGCGATAGACATCATTGGTCCATTTACGATAAAGTCTGCTAGAGGACACCAATTTATTTTGACGTGTGTTGGTATGTGCACACGTTGGCCGGAAGCTGTTCCTCTAAAGAGCATAACTACTGCTGATGTCGCAGATGCTCTTTGGCTAATATTTTCTCGTCTGGGATTTCCAGCAGAAATATTATCAGACCATGGTACCCAACTCATATCGGATACCATGTCTCAAGTAATGGCGACTCTACAGATAGAGAGATCTCTGAGTAGTATTTATCATCCTATGTCTAATGGGATGGTAGAACGTTGAATAGGACTCTCAAAAAACCTATTAGGAAAGATAACTGAAGATCATCCTCAGAATGGGACAGGGTTTTACCCGCGGCTCTCTTTGCATACAGAGAGGTCGCCAACGAACATACAGGATTTTCTCCCTTTGAACTTGTCTTTGGTGCGAAACCGCGAGGTCCTATGTCCTTACTTCATGACCTTATAACTGCTGATAATATTGTCGATGACACAAAATCCTCTTACGAATATGTCATTGCACTTAGACACAAGATTATTGAAGCATGCAAATTGGCAACTGCTTCTTCTGAATTTGCGAAACAGAAGGCAAGGGAATTTGCCAATAAAAAGAGATGCTTGCGACAACTTTGTCCAGGTGACAAAGCATTTGTCTTGCTACCTTGTAGGGAAAAACAGACTTCTTATTTCTTGGAAAGGTCCGTACGATGTAATATCAAAAGTTTCCGATGTTGACTATATCGTCGATATTGACGGGAAGCATAAAACCTTCCACATCAACATGCTTACGGAATTCCATGAACGTCCGGATTATTTACAACCTGTTTTCCAGGCAACGGACGATTCTCCAGTCCCACACGGACATTACTCATCACTGTCAGTAATACAGGATGAGGAAACGAGTTTCTCGGATGTAAATTTACCTTTTCCAATGATTCCTCTTCACTCTAATGAATCATGGAAAGATGTTGCAATTTCTCCAGAATTATCTCCAGGAGAGCAGAAACAAGTTTCTACTATGTTAGAACAATTTCAGGATGTCCTTACTGACAGTCCTGGTCAAACTGATGTCATTCAACATGACATTATTCTTACTGACCATAGTCCTATAAGAGTCAGACCGTATCCTATTCCGATACATTTTCAAGCACAGGTAGGGGAAGAGGTGGATGAGATGATAGAGGGGAAAATAATTGAACCATCCACATCAGCATATTCTTCGCCGATGGTTATTGTACGGACAAAAGACAATAACATACGTCTTTGCGTTGATTATCGCAAATTGAACCAAGTGACGAAATTTGATGCTGAACCTATGCCTTTACTAGAAGAGCTACTTACTAGACTATCGAAATCTCATTTCTTCCTAAACTTGATTTGTCTAAGGGATTATTGCAAGTTCCACTATCCGAACACGCCAAACCGTTTACTGCTTTTTCGACACCTAGGGGTATATTCAAATGGAATTTCATGCCTTTCGGCCTTATGA